>QWTY01026507.1:0-12494 GCA_008033365.1 Pseudorectes ferrugineus | reverse complement strand
TGTCTCCCTGAACAAGTGCTGATTCACTTAAAAGGAATATTTTGTGTTCTCAAAATCTTTATCTCAATATACAGAGAAGTAGTCTGGTGACGTTCTTCTAAAAAGTGTTTACAGTGAAATGACTTTTTAATGTGTTGCATTGAGTTAAAATTCTGCCGATGGACCAGACTTTCATCTCATTATATTACTAATTGATTGGTAGAAAATTCAATGGCAAATCTTTACAGCTTGATTCTCCTGTCCCTGACTGCTTGAAGTGGGGCAATGTTTAAATGGGGAAGGTTGTTTTCACCACTGAAGTTGTCACAGAGCTGATCACATGGAAGTGAGGTCTCAGACAAAGCTTGGAGAGCTATGTATTGAAACTGGCAAGTAGTGGAGCTGCCACTAGGTTGAGCTTTTCCTTGGTACATATAGCATTCTATACTGTAAATATGTATTTATATGTATGTCATATGGCAAGGGGTACCATGAATGCTAAGAATGCACAGTATGTTCAGACAATGGGCTGAATATCTACTTTGGATTCAAAAATATTATTACTTATTGAAAGTAAAGTTCCTCTCATCCAAACTGAGTGTGGTGAGTGAAAATGATATGGTTGTAGAAGCCTAAGTGATGGCTGGAGGGATTTTCTTATTTCCTGTCAGAGTAGGAGTTGGTGGTGGTGGTTTCACACAAATTGCAATTTCTTTTCAGGTTTTGATGGGTCAGAGAAGCAGTGCACCACTTAGGAAGCTGTTGTCCAGGAAATAATCTCTGAAGCAATTTATAAACAATTGTGCGTATGTATATGTGATTAAAAGGTATTGATCATGCTTGTCTTCTAAGTACAAGCAGAAGTGAAAAAGCAGAAGTCTGTATTAGCTGGGCTAGGGATGAAAAATGTCAAAATGTGTTCAAAGTGATGTGCAGTGCTAAACACAAGTGTCTGTAGGGCAAACCTCGTGTGGCTCTTTTCACATTGACTGCAAAATCATCATTGCTGTGGTAAAGGATGTAGTGAAACATTGTCCTCGATCCTAAAGTTTTCTGAAAACACTGAGGACTTAAATCTTACAGAGTGGGGCATAACTATACCCTAAAAAGTGTGTGTTTCTAGACACCAAACTTTAAAATCCTATTGTTTGATTTTTCTTTTGCTTGGAATTTTCTGTGCAAAATGCTCTATGACTTGTTCTGAATTGAATTTCATTGGGTTGACCTTTACTGCTGTGGTTTTAAGCAAGAGGAATAGCCACCATCCAAACAAAAACTAGTTTGTAAACTGTGTCTGTAAGCACTGAAAGGGAACTTGGGACTGACATTTCATTTGACAGAAATATCAGACTGTGATATAGAAATATCTTCCCTCCTCTGTGAATATCCAACTCACCAGTTTCTTCCCCACTGAATCTAGGGCATAAACACACCTCAGAAATCAGTTGAGAGCTTGCTGCAACTGAAATCATTGTTATTTTATCAAAGACCGTTTCAAGCCTGAAACTTTTCTCTCTCCTAGAGTTAGGTTTTTTTTGTAGAGTGAGATTCAGAATAAACCAGCATGTTTTTCTTTAGTCTGTGATTCAAAAAATCTACAGCCCATCTTGTGCATTCTAAGGTGATATATTTCAGATCTAATAATCACATTTGTGACTTTTTAAATTTATTTTTTGAAATACCTTCTGTCCTCATATTCTCCCTGAGGGCCTTCACCTCTAATTAATCTTTCTCTGTCAGCAGCAGCAATTTATTATTTTTGAACCTGGTTATTTTTCCTTACCTCCTCCAAAGCAATGAGAGCTAGAACCCAAATTATGTGGTTTTGCTCTGACAATAGGCATACACCTTTGAGGGGATCATTCATTTTGCTGAGCTACAATTACACTCAGTCTCAGAACATCCAGGTTCTTAAAAGATCCTGTCAGACTCAATTTTCTTTGAGATTTCTATTTTATTCTGCTGTGTGTTTATGTGGCCTCTTTTTCCTATTAATGTTCAGTTTTACTTTACCTTTCTCTAGAAAAAAACACAACTTTAAATTAATAAGATGATACAGATTCCTGTTGGGAATTTTCTATCACTCTTGTTGCAAGTTATTTGATCGTTAACATCGCAGTTTTACCTTCATAATAAAACTTTTGGTTTTATTTTATAGATTCTTATCTCTTGAGAACCAAAGAATTGCACAGGGAGATGAATAGATTATTGGCCTCTGCCAGTCATGATGATTTCAGTAGTCTTACATGTTTTGGGAATTCTTTGAATATCAAAGTCTTAATATTTTGAAATCAATCTTTCTTATATTGATTGACAGCAATGTAAAGGACCTCAGCATATCTGCAGCATCTTTTCTTGTTGCTTATGACACTATCTGGTTGCAACTTTCCTTGACTTTATCTCCCATTATTTATGAACATTAGCAAGCTAGGTTGCTTGTGTATTCATCAACAGCTGTTGAGTTATGAAATTCATATTTAAATAGCTCTTTAACATATTTAGGAAAAATAGGGAGTGTCTGAATTGCAAACTCAGTAACAGGAGTGTTGCATTTGAAAACACAAAGGCAGTTGATCAATGTGGCAAAGAGGACAGAAGTTAATTTAAATTTTATATCTTTTTCTTTCATCTATATTGTGATATTGATTATTGTCTCTAAAAATAGTGTAACAGGATGTTAGGCATTCTTTCAGACTTATATATGAAGAATTAGGAGAGTCTTTAACAGTGTGGTAAAGTAAAATAGTAAAAATAATTAGCTAAAAACATCTAGGTTATCCTATTAAATCCCCTAGAATCCACTGAGCATTTAACTTTTCTGTTGGTTTACTCTTCATGCTTTATTCTTGTTTGCATTTTGGAAACATAATGATATAAAAAGTGCAAATAATCTGCAAAAACTTAGATTAAAGTCAAACTGTCTTTTGCTCCCTATATTCGTTTATGGAAAATTCATCAAAATATTTGCTATATTTATTATTTACTCAGAGCAAGACTAATTACTGGGATTAATCATATGTATGATAAAGCCATGGTTTCATAAAAATTTGTAATTCTAGGCTCTGGTCCTGCTCTACTACAGCTCAGCAGAAGCTTTGACTTGGAACAACAAGCTTTTTAGTCTTTGGAACAACAGGATGAAGCCCTGTGTACAAGGTATAATAACATGAGACCTTCTCACAGCTACTTTCCAAGATACAAAAATGACTGAAAGACAGCAGACAGATTATTCATCTAATAGTCTACTGGAAAAGTGTATGGATGAAACGTTAATGTCATTTTAATGAAAAAAAATGTTTCATTTTCTCTCCTAGAGTCCTTCTCAAAATGTGTCTGAAAAAAAGAAGTAATGTAATTTGCTGAACTATTGATCACAAATACCTAAGAAATAATGAATAAAAGTAAATTATGTCTCTTCTTGGGAAGAAACAGCTCTGTGAGTTCCCACATACCTATTGTTTTTCAAATATATGGGGTTTAAAACATATATTCCCATGTAATCTTTATTTACAAGTTACTTTGAAAACCTCCAAGCACTCTTAATGTCAAATACCAGTTACTGTGCTCTGCCTTAACTCTTAGGATGATAAAGATGGTTGAAAGAACCTGCATGGCCTGTTGACTCTGACTTGATAAATGAGCCCAATGTCATTTGGCACAAATTTCTTGGTGGAACATGGCTTCTAATTGTATGACTTGTACCTGTGTCAAGCAGAGGCAGTGGGATTAAAAGAAACATATCAAAGTCAATTATTAAGAGTTTCCCCTACTTCAGACTGTTAATCAAAATGTCTTGAGAGTCTGTCTTACGGCTGCTTTAACTCCACTCGGGATGCTTCAACTATTTTGGATATTCTCTTTGCCATTAGGCCATCTCACTGGCAATTATTTCAATGTCTAACTCTCTGAGAGTTTCGCAGCCATTCCTGTAATAATGATGCTGTCACTAAAATGATAGACTATAAATAGACTAGGTGCCAGGCTTTGCAGTGAACACTTTATATGCAGAATTATCTTCTCTTTTTACTGGCTGTGTATGCCTACATTTCATTACATTTAAATTGGGTTCTTATTTTAAGCTATGCAAAAAAATTATTTATCTGGGTTGTTTTCAGCTTTTAAATTGTTCAGTAAAGTTGGAGAGACATTACCACATTGACTATTTTCTATTCCTCATTTGTTGCTTGTACTGGCTATTTGGTCACTTAAATGCTTCTATGTTTTTTGCTTCACTTGGCTGGATGGCTCCAAGAATACAAATAATTTTTAAAATAGAAGCTCAACAATTTTAGCACAAATAAATATTTACATTGGTTTTTCAGTCAGTAGTTCCCTTAACCCATTTATGAGAAAGAGTTAGAAGGAGAAATAAGTTGCATGGGTGTTGTCACCCTTTTTACTCATTCCTGATATCCAACAATATCTTACAGAAACTGCTTGGACTATGGTATTACCACTACTGAGTCAATTCTACATTTACATATTAACATACATTTTAGCATACAGTTTATAGCTTTTTCCAGTCATCATAACTTCCACCAGATTTAAGTAAAGCTATGCAAGGAAGTATTTTAATATCTTATAGCCATACTATTGAGCTTATTCTCTTTTGTTTATTTTGAGCATGTTTCTCATAATGAAGTCATTTTATTAGCTCATCTAAACCATTGGGTTCTCAGTCTTCAATAGAGCCATACAGGTGTGTATTTATATCAGCTGAATATCTTTTCCTAAAAAAATCTCTTTTGAGCAAAAATACGTACTTTTGTTTTAAGGGGCGTGTGGGAAAGCTTACAAATCTTACAAAGGTCCAAAGAAAGCCTCAAATCAAAATCAAACCAAGACCTCTCTCCATTAGCCCAGCTATGAACTGGGGTGAAGTTCTTGGGGCCTGGGAGCATCTGTGGCCAAGTGTAATGCTGGAAACTCCTCTCACACCTTTGCTTGCAGCAATGGGGCTCTTCAGTCGTTCCAGTCTGACAGACCAAGGAAGCTTAGCTGGGAAGCTTAGCTGAACCTTTTGGTTTTACTATGGTTCTGGCTGTTCAACGTCGTCTTCTATTTCGAGATTCTAGAAGCAGGTATCTTAACAGAGGTAAAAAGTAAAATTCCTTCAGGCAAACAGTGTAACTTTTTTTATTTTTAATTTGAGAGGATCTTTGTATAGCTATATCTATTTTTAGAATTGTCTTACCTGCTCTGGGTCTGACTTTTTTTTTTTAGTAAAAGTCTCCTTAGCACATAAAAAAACTTGTAATGTAAGCAGATAAATGTAGTTAAATTTTTACTTTATTTGGCCTGCCAAATACTCTCTCACTGTCTATTTACTATGAAATGATAACCCAAAATATTTCTAATTTGAGCTGGATGAAAATTTTGTATGAAAGAAGAGGTAAATGAGCAAAATTCTGGATTTTGAGCGCATTTCACACATAACTTTGTATGCCTGTTCATTAAAAGTGGTTTTTTTTTTCAAGTGAGAAAGCAGAACAAGGTATTCTGAAGTGGTTTACTCCTAGTGACAAAAGGGAAATAACTTTCACTGATGCAAGCAGATTTAGAGTGAAACAGCTGTGTTCATATTGAAGGCCATTGGAAAAGTTTTGCCACTTCATCTGTAGTGGCATAGTTAAATATGTGTGATTTAGCAATATACCATAAAATATATAATGACATGCTCTTGTCTGTGCATAGGTATAGATAAGATCGGTGTCTATGCAACCCAAGACTGCTGCCTGGGGGTTTCTACTCACATAAGAAGCCCTTGAACATTTCATATGTTTAGAGTATTAGGAAATATATATTTTTCTTCAAGTAAGGAGCTTTGACAAGTCCTCACTAAATCATCCAGTCTATTTGTGACTCATTATCACAGTCTCCACTGCTTATTTTACTAAAGGGGTTTTTTTTTTTTGACTGAAAATAGAGCTGTAGAAATCACAAAACAGACAAGTCCTTTTTTTTTTTTTGGTTCATTATGCTGATCTCAGGAATGACTTTGGCAAGTTAAAAGAGGGGAGATGATTAAAACTGATACATAAATTCTTATATGTTCTTCAATTCCTGGGAATTTTAGACAAGATTTTCCAGTGCTAGAGCTGTGGTAAAGGCTCATACAAGGCTTTATGCTATTTTTACCTATTTGACAACACTGAAGGCTGATGTGACTCTTGAAATGATGATGCAGTGACATCAGAAACTTCTGTTACAAAAGAAATAGCAATTATAATAAAATAAAATATCTCGTAAAATACTAGTGACATCATAAAAATCCTAGGTTGTTCAGGGGTGAGTGCCGTGACCACTGACTCTGCTCTGCTTTCCTCACCTCCTCATTATCCCTGAGATTCAGCTGTAGACTGGAAGCCTGCAGGCAGGAACACCTTGGAAATGACACCTTAGCAAGAATGCTAACTCGTACATGCCCTCCCACTCACCAGCTGTGTAATTCATCGCAGGGAATGGTTAAGGTATTAATAGATTGCCGGCGGTGCAGAAACGTCCCTGCCCAGACAGTGCAGGATGCCGAGCTGTGTGCATTGGTAAATGTTCCTCCAAAGCCACAGGGGATGCTGCTACTCTCATGGGGTAACCCTTTGCCAGTTTCAGGTCTGCGTCCTCTGCAACCCCAGTCTGTAAAAACCTTTTGCTGCCCCAAGGGCTTTAGCTCCCTCATGACCAAGTGTCCAGGACCCAGCTGTGACACAGCACAAGTGTGCAACCTTCTCCCAGACTGCTGAGCAAGGGCATCAAGAAAGACCTGTGACAAAGTCAGTATGGACCAAAGGAAGGTAAAAATTAGGGTTTTGATTTGGGATTGTTAGCAGCTCAAGGATCCAGAAGGGATAAGGTTGATATGAAAAAGTATGAAATCCTAAAGAGAAAAAAAGAGGGAATCATCAGGTTGCCAAGTCAAACTATTGGTACCATCTACATTAACAGAGGGGATGAAGATGGTTACTCAGCATGCTGGTTTCTCCTGGGATAGTTAGTTTCCTTCACAGTGGCTGGTATGGGGCTATGATTTGGGTTTGTGCCGAACACAGAGTTGATAATATAGAGATGCTTTAGTTCAGTGTACTTTAGAGCAGTGCTTGGAGAGCATCCAGACCTTTTCTGCTTCTTGTACTGCCATGCTGGTGAAGAGGCTGGGGGTGCACAGGAAGCTGGGAGAGGACACATCCGGGACAGCTGATCCCAGCTGACCAAAGGAATATCCCAGACCATATGGAATCAGCCCCAGCATATAGAGCTGGGGGAAGAGGAAGAAAGGGAAGCACACTTGGAATGATGACATTTGTTTTCCCAAGTCACTCTTACGCATGATGAAGCCTAACCTCCCTGGGGATGGCTGAACACTTGCCTGACCATGGGAAATGGTGAGGAATTCCTTGTTTTGCTTTTCTTGTGTGCAAAGCTTTTGCTTTCCCTATTCAACTGTTTTTATCTCAACCCAGAGTTTTTTCACATCTTCTTTTTTGAATCTCTTCCTGATGGCATGGTAGAAACCGAGTGGCTGAGTGTTGCGTAGCTGCTGGGTGGGGTTACACCACAACACTCCCCAATGCTGATCATCTGTCCCTGGGGGTTGTAGCAGCTGCCCCTTCCCCTCCTGCCTGCCTGACAAAGACTCCAGTGCCTTCTCAGAGATGGGGACCACATTAAAGCTTAGCTCAATGGACTGGTGAATCCCAGCTGTCTTTTGTGTGAGCCAACCACCAGGTAATTGGTTTCTACTTTTAACTTGCGTATATCCTGGCTAAACTTGTGCCTGGCTAAAGACACCATAGCAAGTTGACTCAAAAAGGGTCTGTAACACCTCCAGTAGTCTCCTTCATGAAGTTAACCTCTTCCTCAGCAGGGATAATGTGCTTTCAAACTGGCATGGGGGCTGTCCCTGGGCCTTAGTGAGTGCAATGCCTGAAGTGGTGCTCAACCTGTGCAAATGGTCTACTGGGGAATGTATGCACCAGAGTCAAAGATAGCAGGGTATTTCCAGGAACATGGACCCTGCAGAGTTCCAACAGCCTCCAAACCCACTTGTGTTTTCAAGTAGGCCCCCTAGCCTTCACTCAGCTCCATATAACTCTAACCATACCATGGGAGCTTGAAAATGAGCAGGAGACATGGGGTAACAGGGGTGTTCACAGACCCTGTGTGAACAGTCTGCTACAAGTAAGGCATAATTTATTGAGAGCAAAAGCCTTTAAGAAAAAAAGGATTCAATACACTGTCTGTAGCTATGTGTAGGCTGTATAGCGTCTGTCTGTCTTCCATATGGTGATCCCGCATGTTCGCAGTGTCCTAAAGCACTTGCACAGCAGCTGGGATGCAGGCAGCAGTCTCATACTCACCAGTAATTTCTGTCTTGTCTGGTGTCAAGGAAAAGGTTTTTCTGTCGTGCAGAACCCTTTTATAACCTTCCTTCCCCTTCAGGAGTGCGAATCACTCCGGAGCTGCTTAGTGACACTGTTCTCTGCAGTGGCCAAACATCTGTGTCACAGCTTGGAAGTAGGTTGTTCTGATGCAAGTGCTCTTTCCCTTCCTGTTTATTTTGATGGCATTAATGCTATTGCCAAGGTGAAAGGAGTTATCTTCACTTATTTTTTTGGTCATCCTGTATTTAGCTAGTCCCTACTTTTGCTGAATAGACTATTAACTTCATATGCAGTAACGTCACTTCCCTGACTAGATTGCATCCGCTATTCATAAAATCATTGCATATCATTGTTATTAGATTATAAAACACCAGCTTCTTGCTCAACACCAGCATGTCCAGAGAGAAGACTCTACCTGCGTATATTGAGACAAATCCCTTCCTGTGAAATCTCACCGTCTGTGGTTCATACTCTTAAACTGTCTGACCTTTGCAAATCAAAAAGGGCAAAGAGGTCAAACTATGATCTGCAAAACACTCCAGATGCCTTCTCTGTTTTCAGTGGGAGTCACAATTCATCTACCTGGTGTGTTGCAAGAAAGAAAAGGACACACTTTTATATCACCTTGTTAGGAACTATCCTTTGGCTGGAATGCAGGAGTGAGCCTTTTGTGTTGTTCTGTCCTAAGAATTAAGTATGAAAGAGGAAATATAAGTGTTGCTGCAGTAAAACCTTTCTAGTCAGGACAGCACAGAAATATACATGGAAAGCTGTTAAATTTTGTTTGCTTGTACCAAAATAGATTAAATCTAATGACATTATGGCTGGAACAAATTTAGGATCTTTTGAGATAAGGGAAGAAAGGGGGGAGTGAGAATGACTCTGAGTCATAGATGAGTCCTGATCTCAGAGGATGTGCACAGGCAATACTTTCATTGATCTCAGCAGAGATCATCACTTGCATAACAACTTCCGAATCAGGCCCATTTTGAGTGCTGAGTCAGCCTGACTCTCAAATTTAGTTATTCTATCAAGCAGCTAGTTTGGAAAGTGTGGGAAGGTATTTTTTTTCCTTGTAAATGTTGTGGCTTTTGATATCCCCCTCCCCACCCTAACATTTAAAAAGTGATAGTTAAAAACAAAGTAAAAAAATTGGCATAGAAATTGAGGCAGAAGGTGATTATCCACTTAATTCCATTTTTCAGTGTTTCAGAGAATCAGAAGCTCCTGACAGATATTCCAAAGAGTGTTTCATGAAGAGTTGCTAGAATTATCAGACTTTCTTTGCAATGATATTTTTTTTCCTTCCAGCTTAAAAACTAAAAGGCCATGTATTTGTCTGAGAAGAGAAGATGATATGGACAAAAGTGCATATCTTACTATATACATTTCCATACTTAGATCAACAAATACTTAAGTTTCTTACAGGTTTATGCATTTCCTGCAGCATTTTGGCATGGTAGGGACCTGCATTATTTCCATATGCATATGCTGTCCTTGGTTGTTTAACTAGAAATCATCATGAGCTTCAGAGTTCATGGCTGCCAGAGCTTTATGTCTCTGGATCTTTGTGGATCCTATATGGCTTATATCCCACAAAGGATTTCACCTGAAAATCTGCTATAAAGAATAGGTATGTTTAGCATAAATATACTTCTGATATATCTATCTATCTGTCAATCGAAGGAATGATGTTGCTATTTTCTTTAATGGTAACTAAATGCTGCAGATTGAAATAAGAGTTTCACAATGTAGAGGTTTCTGTAATACTCTTCTGTAATGAGAAAATGCACATGATCAATCAGTAAAATGCAGTTGGTTCTTTTACATCCATTAGGAAGGAGGGGAGTGTGTATTCTCCAAGCTTCCTTCATGAATATTTAATAGGAGATTAGATCATTAGAGTTTGTCACTTTCAAGCCATTGATCTGAATCAGATTTGCAACTGTGATACATTGTTAAATTTATAATAGGCTGACACACACACACAGTTGTCCTAAAGGTAAAGAGCAGGGTAAAAAAAGGGCAAAGGCTGAATATTGATTGGGGGATTTGAAATGCAATGCAAGAATAATGCTGATTTAAGAACAGGGGTTTTTTTGGAAGCTCATCCCCATAAGCAAGAGATGGAACTGATGAATAAAGTCATGCATACTGTGTGAAATCAGCTGTCCAGTGAAGATAATATGCTTACAAAATCATTTTGATTGGATCCTGCTAATGCCTTAATTCTGTGACAACAATTTCAATCACTGGAAAATTACTCTATTATTTGTTTCTGATTTGCCTAATTTTTCAAAATGGTTGCAAGCTGGTTCCATGGAAAACACATAATAACTGTTCAACCCATTAGAGCGTAGAGATGGACAGGAGCATAATATTTGTAGAGAAAAGGTTTTCTTTTTTTATAAAATCTGATCTTTAAGGTATACTTGTAGTCATGTTATGTTTGCCACTGAGAAAGCGAGAGAGGTCTTGTGATTTGCTAAGATCACCTGTCTCCTGAGCTGCTTACATCTCTGGACTACACACTTCTGCCTGTAAGCCTGACCTAGGTTCACACATCCTTGCATGAATTTGCACTCTTTTTTTTTTTTTTTTTTTTGTCTGGATATGTCTAACGTTGAGTGAGTATCACTCACATTAGCTTGCTGCTCAAAGGTCAAAGTCTTCTGCCACCCATTTTGCATGGGAACAACTCTCATGTGGACACTGCATTATTGATGTCAAAAGTGCTTTCTGGAAGTCAGCTGAAATAAATGATGAGTGAATTTAAACAATGGGAACACAAACATGACATGTTCTTGACAAGCCAGTAAGCACATTTTCTGCAGGAATGAACCAATACAGTGTGAGCAGAAAGAGACCTCCACTGAAGTAGGTCACGCAACATTTAAACAAAATCACAGAAGAATTATAATGAACTTTGCAAACAAGTGATCATACAGAAAAAACATAATTTTTATTTCAAAAGAAAAATGAATGAAATTGGTGTTTTATCAGTTTTAAGCAAAGTCCTTTGGAAGAAAGGGAATTTTCTTGCTGAGCTGCTTTTGCAGAAGTCTGTAGTGATGGCATATTTCCCACTTGTAGACCATAAGACTGACACTGGTGTGAAGGACCCTCCTGGTGTCAGACACAATCTTACTACACTTGCTTGGCAACCCAACGTATTTTGTTTCCCCTGGTATGGGAAGGACACCTCTCCTTAACAGCTTCATTGCTTTTTTGGGAAGGGTAACCATATGTTGGCTCACAGACAAATAGAACCCTCCCCATTGCAGTTGTGTCCCTTAAGCATCCGGGTCCTTCAGAAATGTTATGTGAGCTAAAATCACCTTCTTCTGTATGAACTTTAGGAGATGCTGCTAAATGGCTTATTTTGATATTACCTGAAGATCATTCCCTTCTTTGGCACAGTCACCATGAGAGCAAATTTTAAATAAATGCCCTCACCACCTCAACATGCTGGGAGCTGATGAATTTCTCTGAGTGTCATCTGAAAGGCAAATCTGGCCTTATGAACCTACATCTGGGTTATGATAAATCCTTAAATATATTAAGGGCTTTAATACATAATTTTTTAAAATCGTCTAAGTCTAATATGTCTTGAGTCTAAGAAAAAAATAATGCTTCTTTAGTAATTTTAGTGGTGTCCTGAGCATTTGACAGGCATTTCCTTCATAATTGCAAAAGAGCTGATGAAGAGGATAAGTGGAAAAGTGAAAGTATGTGTTCAGATCTCTTCAGCTCCCCAAAGCTGAGAAACTTGTAAGGGGAAGGAAGAAGTGCTTGAAAGAAGCAGAAGTACCAACAGCTGTGTTGGAACGTACACCACGTAACTGTATTGCCAGGAAACAAGTAAACATGCTAGAAGTAGTTCAGGAGCAAATTGTCATGTTAAGTGGATATTTCTGGGTTGATTACCTGGTTCTGTCATAGTGATATTAATCTGCCATATTATAGTACCTCTTTATTAGAAAGCAGTTCACAGAACTTGCAAACTCAGATTTTGTTGTTCCTTATGACTACTCAGTGCCATTTCTACCTTATGAAAAATCATTATTTAGTATTTACTTTGTCTTGCAAAACAGGCATATACCTCCAAAATCAAACTACTTTCCTATGATTCAAAAA
>QWTY01026506.1:950-20868 GCA_008033365.1 Pseudorectes ferrugineus | reverse complement strand
TAAGGCCCATAAGGGTCACATGAATAGCAATAGGGGAGTGAAGAGGTGGTGATTCTCCTACAAAAACTGTATCCAGTACCAGGAACATGGCAATAGGTCAGTCATGGGGTCCCCTGAGCCATGTGGGAGATGCATCCAGGTGTCTGCACAGCCTCCTCACAAACTCCAGCTGGGCTGGAGAAACTACTCATTATAACATCTCTATAAATTCTTTTGCATAATAGGATGGCTATGAGAAGTCTCCCTACAGACTTCCCTGATACACTCTTCCCTTACCCACTCCTCAGATGCTTTTGGCAAACACTAGTGAAAACAGACTCTTGAGGTGTGGGGTTAATTGTTCTCCCTTTTCTGTACACATAAATATTCTGCAGACCGAGAATTGCTATTTCCAGAAATACACAAATCAAGGAAAAGTTTCATATCCCCAACTCATGGATAATTTCAGAGCCTGAATCATCTGGTTTGCAGCAATTAAAACAAAGGATGCTTGTTCTAACGCATTGTTTTCACACTAGAAAGCCCAGTCTGCCTTCAGCTGTCTTTACCAACTAGGAATTCAAGAAGAAAGAAGCTATTAAAGTTTTCTCTACCCAGTTTAAATGTGGCACAACACACATTCCTGGCCAACTTTTCAGACTAAACATCTTAGTAAATTCTTCCTGACAATAGTTAGTGACAAGCATGTCAAAACCAACAAACTCAGTCACATACAAGGCTTATCAATAATTTAGGCTTTTCCCCCCACGAGAGACTGTGTGTTTTGCAATAATGAAATATATGATTTTAAAAATAAATAATAGGCTGTTGTCAGCCCGATTGTAGCTAGAAGTTATGAATTTGATTGATTGAACATTTGAGTTCATTCTCTCTAGCAAGATCAAAGCGAAACTCTTCCATTTGCCCAAGGCCACTTGCAATTTATTTAGAGATTGTGTTCATATCCCAGCAGGTAGCAATATTGGACTGAGGTACACAGAAAATCAGCTCTTTGAGGTTTTTTCTGAGTCCAAGGGATGCAACAAATGAGATTTTTTTTAGTTCATTAAATCATTAACCACTTAATCACTAAAAAACACAACATCAGTTGCGTTTTCCCTTAGCTAGGTACAACAAGGAAGCAGTCATGGTATCGAAAACCTCTGTTTTAACATGGATGCCTTTCATAAATATGACGAGTCTGTAATTTTTATTTGTATGGTTATTTTCCCCCTCCCCCTTTTTAGTTTAATTGTCATGGTAGAAGATAATGACACCCAAAAGGGACAGGAATATGAATGGCAACGGGAAATCCTTTTAAGAGCAACATGGAAAATAACACACGTGCATGAAAGCACACAGAATATGTTTGTATAGCAGATATTGCAAGCACCCTAGTGCGAAAGAGCTCCAAACAAATCAGCCTAGACTAATGGGAAACCTTCAGCCACCCTGAGACACAGCCAAGATCAGCTGTTTTCCCCCCTCCCCAGATAGCATTCACATGCTGACTATAGAGGTTTGCAAGGCTCTCTCGCCAAAAAAAGAATCATTCTTTAGCTGTCCTGTATTCGTCCTACATAAGATTTGGGGATTAGCAGCATTAAAAGGAACAAAATCCAAACCAAAGCGAGCAGGGTCAGCGCAGGCGGCCGAGCAGCAGCTTGTTGGCAGCGATGCACTCACATGCAAATCAGCAGCGATGCACAGACCTGGAGGGGCTGCCAGCAGCACAGAGCCAGCGGCCCAGAAAGCCTGCACAGACAGAAAGATAAGGATGGGCTGGGAGCAGGGAAGGAGGACTTCCAGGAGTTGGGTGAACCCGCCTTGGAACACGAGAGAGGGTTTGCAGGAAGCTTAGCCGGTCCAAGCCGGGCGATCAGCGGCCGGGAAGAGGACGGCCAGCGCTGCGTGGTCAGGGTGCCTGGTTCCAGTTTGCAAATCGTTCCCCTTGTGGCCTTCACACCTTTTGCCAATGGGCAAGACCTGTATCTCCCAGTCAAGTGGAGGAAAGACATCTCTTGGTCTGATGACAGCTTGGATGAGGTCTAGATTCAAGGCTCTGGTTAAGTGCAGCTTCAAAGGGCTTTGTCTCCACTAGTGAAAGCATGGATTGGGAGCAGACCCATCCATCCATGGGTCAATGAGCAGCAGTGGTAGGGTCTTCTCCAGAGGGGTTGGCACTATCATGCTAAAAAGCAAAGGCAATGGGCATCTTGTTCTTTGCAAGAGATCCAGCTCCTTGGATCTCTGAACCCCAGCTAACGGAAGCAGAAACCAGGAATTAGGGACCCAAGAGCTTTAAGAAAAAAAATTTTAAAAAATTAAAGATCTACTTATACAAGTTATCTCACAGTAAGAGCTGGGAACAGAACCAAGCAGTCCCAATCCTCCTGTTCTCAGTTCTCCTGCTTTAAGGAGAACAAGGTTACTCCAGTTGTGGAGAAACACGATTAGAAGCACAGTTAGACTGGTTGCAGATGTGGTGCTCCAGGCTGGGGGAAAACGTGACACTGAGGGTTGTTAGGGAAAAGTAACAGCCATCATCTGCTCATATTATCCAAAAAAAAAAAAAGAGAGAAGGAAAAGCTGAGCAACTACAGCAGTGTCAGGGTGGTTTCTCCCATATAGTACCTTCAATCTAAGTATGGAGCTAAAGAATAAAGAGTGGGTGTTTTCTCAAAAAACCCCCAATTTCGTTGAATTTTCCCATAACAGAGCAGTACCATAAGTGGCCAACAGTCCAGCTAAGTAACTCTTCAAGACAGACACAAAAGATGTTTATCAAATAACACAAAGGCTGTACCCAAAGTACAGCTCCTTACAGTGATCATCAGTCACTAGAGGGCATTTATGTCCATGAAGATGTCAGACCCAATTTTTTCACCAAAGGTATGATTAGTTAATGAGGCTTGACTGCTCCTAGGTTCAGCTAAACAGCTGAACATGATCATGGGTAAGCAAACACATAAGCACAATTAGCAGAGTTCTTCACAGACTTTCAGAAATGTTGACAGTGAGTTAAAGATCAAGCCTGGTTCATTTTCTTTGTGGTACAGCCTGAAGGACAGAAAAAACAAAATGCTTCAGGGTCCCAAGGTAGAATTAGTGAAGATTTAGGTCCCTCAGGATGAAGGGATAAGAGCAGAGATTCAATCTGCCTATGAAAATGACCTGAAGGGGTGACCAGATTCTCATTCAGAAACAGGAACATAATGTGAAGAATGGAAATAATGTTTTGGATCTCAGGTACAAAATGGTCAATCTGGGCATCTCACCAGGTAGGAACTTAATCAGGAGCTTACATGTATGTTCCATGGTGTCATGACTTGGATATAAATGCTTCCTGTATGAATCCGATTTTATTCAATAAGAAACTAGAAAGATAAAGCTGCAGGTAAACCAAATCAAAGCTGAAGAACTGCCTTAAATAACATAAAGGAGACATGAGAGAAACATGCCAAAGCTACTGCTTTTTAAAATTTTATTTCCACTACATCCAATCTTACAGATTTTTTTTCTTTTTTCATAAATGCCAGTGCCCAGGTGACTAAGATAAGAAAAGAAATCAAACTAGACCACTGGTACTCTCTGGAACTTATGAATAAACTAGATATGTTCACAATAATTGATTGAAAGCTGGATAATAACATTATTTTACTATCAAAAACCTTTTCTCAAAACACTGTCTGCCCACCATTGAGACAGACCTGTTTGGTTCTAAACATTTTTCTGATTTCAGGGGCAGATTGCCAAAAGGTGTGAAACACAGGCTAATACAGTGAATTGAGTATTTTAAGTCGGAGCCTAAGACACAGAACTGCAGGGATTATTTCAGAAAGTGAGCCTTAAGGTTGTGGGCAGAGCAGGTGTTATCCTTTAAAGAGAGGAAAACTATTAACTTGGCCTCAGAGAAAGTGATGGAGTGGCTGAGAACATTGCTATGGAAGACTCCAGCATTTTTGCCTTTTGTGCTGGAAATACAATTGTTTAGGTTAACAGAAACATTAAACAAAACATTCTGAATATACCAACAGTCTTGAATCGATGGTTTAAATCAGCTTTCACTTTTCTCAGACTTGGTCATCTGTTATTTGTTCAACCATGAATAAATATTCCATGTAGGGAGAAAAAAACCACTGAATATTGGAGCAAATCTGAGGAAAAACCCTGTAGCCTTCAAAATCACCTGCTAGTTCATGAACAAAATTATTAAAGTCTTGCTAATTACAAAAGATCAACATCATTGTTGTCCTGCTAGTCTAAAAATACAAGCAAAACAGAAGCAGTAAGGAAGAAGTTGCCTTATATTAAGTTAAATGGCTTTGCCTCTCCTTGTAGCCCCTGCTCACATACTTTGATAATTGTGGCTAGAGCACGGAAGGTGAAGTTCACCATTTGTGCAGGTGACTACCAAGCATGAGATGGATTAACACCAATATTTCAGCTTTCCCCAGCTTTCTAGCTGGTTTAGTCCCGCAAGGTCTGCCTCATTATTAGCACAATGTGATCCTCCCCAAATGGATATTTTTGCTCCCTTTTAATCCAGCTTTCGGCACACATATCCCATGGCCAAAAAAAGGTGGGAAAGTTTGGGGTTTTTTATTGTCTTTTGAAAAAAAAAAAAAAATCCAGTGCAGAGAAGAGAAGGTTTTACCATCATCTAAGAAGAGCTGAAACTACAGACAGGCTGATCAGCATTCAGTGTCCGAGAAGGTGCAAGCAAGTGTAAAACAGGACTTAAATCAATGAGACACAACTTCAATCCAGGAAAAAAATTGCAGGCTTAAGGCCTGGTGAAAGTTCCTGTTTCCAAAGATAGTTGGAAGTTTTGTAACTGAGAAAAAAAGAAAGAAAAGTTACATTTCACATCAATGAGGTGGAAGAAAGTTCTGGTTATCTACATTGGCAGGGAAATGGTAATTAATGAAAATCACTCACATTCTCTGGCCACTGCCAGCAACGGTTGACAAGCTAAAATTGGCACATAATGATAGGCTGAAAAATGCTGCATATATTGGCAGCTCTTCCTTTTCCTCTTGGTATCCCCCAGCTGCAGAATTTATTTTTAGTTTGTTTAGAGATTTAGGATTCCTCCACAGGTCTCTTGTTCTTGCTTTGGTACTACAGCGTGGTGGGGTCCTGGCATAAGTTTCCATGCATTTAAGAAAATAAAAAATAAACCAGTTGTAGCTGTAGCTGGAGGTCTAATCCAGAGTAGCTATTTGTGTTTATCATGTGACAACAGCTGGACTTGTTTAAGCAGTCATCTTAAGCATGGTGAGACAACTTGGAGCTGGCTCCAAAAAGAAAATTGAATCCTGGACCTGCAACTTCTAAATTCTTAACCATCTCATGAAGGCAGTAGTCCAGAGTTAAGCCTGAAGGGAACCATAACCAGCTGAAAGCATGAACCACAAAATTCAGGGCTGAGATCATGAACCAGTGGCAAGTGCTAAGGAAAGATTTGGGAGTCCTACGTAATACCAATAAGGTGCAGCAAGCATTTCAGACAAATACTTCACCTGTGAACTACTGAAGCAGGAGCTTCTTGCCAGGCTTGTTTACCTTTCCCATCCTCAGACTAAGTATTTTTCCTGTTCTTACCCCACATATCAGTATAGTTTGCTTTCCATGTCACACAGAAACAGGAGGCTCCTCCTAAGAGCACTTGCTGATGTGATAGTATGAAATTTCATTGTTTCAAATCAGAGCCACAAATACAGCACCTTTTAAGAAAGCTCTGTACGTGTAACAGAGCCAAATTTACCCCTTAACATCCATAAAATGCCCTGGATCACTCAATTATAAGGCTTTAGAAAAGTTGACAGAGTAATAATTAAAGCTGACTGCTCCTATTTCAGCTGAAGACACCCTGACCTTCAGTTCAGGCACGGAAAAGGTGATAGTCAAAGCATACCTAGATAGGTGCTGTGCGAAATGTGAACCTACAGCAGAGCCCACAGTGGAATTCCTTCCACAGGTTTTTTCCTTCCATCACATTGTGCAGTGTAAAGGAAAACCAGCCACCGTGCTTGTGCTGAAGACCTGAAAGGTCAGTGACAAATCACCACGTAGGATACGGATCTTGTCTCTCCACTTTTGTTTTGTTTTCCCGAGCACACTGAAAAGGAATCAGTGAACCTACAAATGTGCTGCTCTGACCTCTTACATTGTTCTCTTGGGCTCAGACAGCAGTGCTGCTATGAAGCAGCTCCAAGCTGGCACGGCATTGTGGCATTGACATGCAAATGAGCAAAGCCAATGGAATATCCTCCAGTACTTATGAATGCTTGATTTTGGTGGGGTGTTTTTTTGGGTTTTTTTTTTTGTTTGTTTGGTTGGGTTTGTTGTTGTTGTTGTTTTTTTGTTTTTTTTATAGGTTGTATTTACTTTTTGATGCTTTCACAGTCTCCCAGAATAACTTAGATGTATTCCTGCTTCAACTGCTACATTTTTTTTTTCCCAGCAGACTTAGAGCCTTAGCATGTGTTTGTTTATATATACATATAGATGTGTGTAAATTCAGCTTACTTTAGGAACAGGAATATTTTAAGCATTTCAACTACAAGAAAAAGCATATGATGATTCTTTGAAATTCCTCAGTGTAAAACAACTGCAGCTGCCCCTGTCTTGCTTTAAAATCATCAGAAAATCTGAGACCTAACAGCCAGCATTATTCAGCTTGCATGAACTGGCAGCCTGTGCAGCATCCAGGAAAAAAAAAAAAAAATATTACATTTCCCTCTTCCTCTTTTGGCTCATCAGGGATGAGCCAAAAACTCAACAAGTAAAACTTGACTGAAACTTTTACTGCAAAATTGTTCCAGAATGTACTGTTTGCATATTTTAATTGGGTTTAGATCCCCCAGAGTCAAAAACAACTCCCCCGACCCCTTCTAGCAGCTTTCTAAAAGAAGAACACTGAAATCTTCAGGGGGCTTAACTTGCAATAAAGGTACAGGGCGGGCTTTACCCAATCTTCCAAGTGCTTAAATCCAAAGTTCTGGCTGATGTCTGAGAAGACACTGAAGTTTTGTGCACAGTTTACCTTGGAGATGCACATGGGGCAGCTGCACCTTTTGTGTACGGGCTACAGGAGAATGGGAACACGTTCATCTACTGTGGCTGAGTCAAAAAACTTGAGCATATTTTTTCCCCCTGCATTAGACATCAGGGGACATTGTTAACAATGAAAGCAATGGCAAAGCTCTTCTGCTCAAAGAGCTCACTGGTTTCAGACACCGTGGAGATGTAGGTTGCTGTAAAAGGTGCTGGATGCTGTTGTGTGCTGTTTCAAAGAGAAATGACATTTGTACCCTCCCAGATGCTTGCTGAGTGCCATTTCTACTTTCTTCTCCCTATTCCTCCCCGAATTGTAACTTTTTTACATTTGTCTCAATTATCAAAAGTGAAACTTGACAAACATAGTAATGAACCCCAGGCCAGGTTTCTCATGTGATCTACCACTTTGTGCAAAGACAAGAAAGAATTTTTAGAATTTGACCAGCAAAAGGACCTCAGTGCTAAGACACATATTTTAAGGCTTCTCTGTGTGTTTTTGTTGGTTTTTTTTTTTTAATGTATGTAGCAATAGATATTAAAGCACTCAGAACAGCTGAAAATTCTAACATTGCTTAATAATAGCATTTATTTTAGCATCCTTGGCTATAAATAGGATCTTGAGGTTCACATCCAGGGGGAGGGTTTGTTTTGTTTGAACCACAGAGCTGTGGTGCAGTAGTCCAGACAGTCCTAATTTTATTTAGCTTAGGAAAAAACAGGAGACAAAGTATTTACATCTCCAAGTATCTTCAATAGACCCATGGCTTATTGCTAATACCAGACCTCTGTGAATCTCACCCCAGGCCCAGTACTGCCATTGATTACCCTGAGGTTTTCAACAAACTGGCAGCCCATGAATCCTCCAGAGGATGAGAACAGACAAAAATAAGTGGGTGGGGTAAAGAGGAAGGGGATGTTTCAATTCAGAGGATGCTCTACTAAGCATAAATTGGCTTGAAAGAACAGGAACGTAAACAACACACCACCCTTGGCAATGAGCAAGTTAGCAAACAAAAATATCCCAGGACTATTTGTAATGCTGCCTGATAAATATCAAAAAGGTCCTAGACTTCATTTAAATGTTAAAACTGAATTTGGATCTGAAAACAAAGGATAAACATATTTCTTCTGACATTTACTGAATGTCTGATGACATGCAATTTCATTGCTTTTTCATTATGATGTAATTTTTGTAAGTGATACCAGTTGTCATCAAACGTCATAAAAGCCAGACTTGCCTCAAGTCACCAATATTTATTGTTCTCTTCCAGCAGAGCCTGTTTCGAGTTTGGTGCGCATGGCTTTAATTGCTTAACGGAAGAGTTAAGCCCAACCTTCCCTAGTATAAAACACCAGGCTGAGATGGATCTGCTGACATGATGCAATTGAGATCTTCTGGCAGCTGGTGCAGCAAATGCCCTTTAAAGGAAAAAAAAATTATAAAGAGGGGAGAGATGGGGGTCTAGCTGGATGCTGGATTAGTAACAGGATACTGAACTGTTTGCTTCTGGGTCAGTCATTCGAGTCCTCCCTGGGCTGGAGCAGCCACCACCTCCTGCCACTGCAGGGTCACTGGGCCCCCACGGACCAGGGGCAGGTGTCCCCAGCATTCCACATGGCCTTAATAAATGCCATGGTTCTCTGGAGGATCCAGGAGAGAGCAGTGGTAAACAAACCTGCCCTGAAGGGTGAGTGTGTTGAGTCAGACCGGTCTGAGGCCCTGCTATGCCTACCTCGGTCAAGGAGACACATCCAGCAGTACCTGGAAAGAATCCTGCTCCTCCAGCTTCTACTTCGCACCTCAAATCCTATATGTTATGGGATCATGGGGAACAAAACCAACAAAAAAACCCCCAAATCCCACATCCTCTCTTCTCTACTACTTGTTCTTCCATTGTTGTCCAAACCCTTTGTGTTATAGGAAATCATGGCACATCCCTCAGGGGCACTGTGAAGGATGCTCATCTGGAGGGACATCTTAACCCATGGACACCCATAGCACCAGCCTCTCAAAGACCCATCCCAACAGTTTATTCCCTCCTTTCAGGAGATTTCCAGGTCTCTATGCCCCTCTGTTTTTGTCAAAGGGAAGCAGTTTAACTTCCTGGGTGTTTCAGGTCTGACAGGAAGAAAAACTTTTGGCTATGTGCTGCCACTAAAGCATGAAAATGAACAGGAAAGGCCCATTTAAAAGAGGTGGGGACCGGAGCAGTGGAAGTTTGACAAGGGGAGGGATGCAACAAAGACAGAAAAGATTACATTTTTGGAAGAAACTCTCTAAGCTTGAGCCTCTCTGGAGAGCTGCATAAAATTCACTGCAGCAGCTGAAAGCAAGGAATAAAATTCACCTGACTTGTCAGAAGAACATTGTTCACAAAACCCTGATAATTTGGCTTTTAAAGCACACAGACTAACTCACATATGTGGAGGCCCTTCTGATTTCTTGCCACATTTCGTTTAACTGGGTGGGTTTTATTTATTTAATTTTTTTTCTTTTTGTCCACACAGCTGGTAAAGGGAGCCTGTACAGCTTCAGTTCACATTTGTCTTTGTGAATATTTTATGCTACCACCCAGGATATCAGCACTAGATCACCAAACCTCAGCACAGCACAGGTGCTGTTCAGCTCAGATGTGCCTAGGATTAGACAGCCTAAAAATCTCATGCTAAAAAAAAAAAAAAGAAGTTTAAATTTCCAGACTTCACTTACAGTTTTAATTGGCTTTCTAAGTCTCCTCACACATGGCATGAGGCAGACTGCATTTTGCTCACAGGCCTGCAACACAGGGAGGTTTGGTCAGGATCTATTAAAACCTTTTTTCATCACATGCTTGACTTCCTTTAGCAGTGCTCTGAGAATCCGTGGTTTTCTTTATTTGCTATTTTGCATTTATCAACCCTGGGTCCTTCATGCACATTCATTAAGGAGATCTCACAGCTTGCCTGTGAAGTGGGTTGCTACTTCTGCTTATTGCGTTTCATGTAGAGGAAAACCAAGCTGAGCAACAGCTTTGTGTACCTGCAAGGGGGACACCAGGACATGGAGAGGAGTCCAGCCCTTTAGAGGAGGCTTTTGGGAGAACATTTCCCTAGGTGCCACCCTCCTAACTGTGCTCAGGGTGCTACCGTGCCAGTGGGAACGAATTAATCCACCATGTTGCTTATTGTTGCCTCTCCTGTCTTTGTAGCTGCAAACCCCAGTGGGGTGTAGTGGAGCAGGTTTGCATTGACCTGACATGGGGACCACAGAGAGGGACCCCTCCTGCCAGCCACCCACTGGAAAGGACCTGGGACTGAGCCAGGATGCCCATGTACTGATGGGCTGCAGGGCAGGCAGTGCCTGAGTCAAACAGAACCAGCCTGCTGGACTCTGCTGGTGCAGACACATGCAGACCAGCTGCTCTCATCAACACAGGCTGCTCTGTGCATGGGGAGGGAAGCCCAGAGCCCCAGAGAATGGCAGTGGGGTTGCCAGGCTGATTACTTGAAGCATCAGAGGTGGTTCAATGTCTCTACAGCTGCACCGACACCTCCTGGGGTTTTGGGAGCCAGCAGTGGTCTCCACTACAGTCTCACAAAGGCTGCCAGCTCAGGGCAGGGAGCATCGAGGCTCTGCTCCCTTAGCAAGGTTCCTGCATGGCAGGAGCAGCAGGACAGCCAAGCCCAACAGAGGAAAGATAAAACACGCTCTGCATTAGACCATGCACCAGTACCTAATCTGGGGAACTCCCTTTCCTTGCCCAGTATGAGGCAAGTTCCCAGCTCAAGATCCAAGACCACCAGCTCAGGATACAACCTATCATGTTTTCAGCAAAGTCTGCACTGGGAAATCCAAAACCCCAAGCCATTGAGCCCAAAACTTCTTACCCTCAGAAGCGATGCTCTTTGAAGCCTTCCTCCAGCAGCAGCTCAGCCTCCTGCCAGGCTCTCCAAAATGCCTTCTCTGGAGCTCTACCACATCCTATATGACAACCCCTGCCTGAGGATGTCATCCTGCATCAGGAGATGGCCCAGGGGAACCTGCTGGTCATCGGGGTGGTCTTTGGTCATTTCCATTTGTTTCGTGCTATGTATGTTGTGCTGCTGGGGAAAAATATCTCTCTCCATCCTTGTCCTGACTCTATGACAAGGGCTTGCCTCCAAAAAATTTGCAGGCAGCTGAGAACTGAGTGCAGAGGTGGTGATACTCTCACTTTTCAGGCTCTAAGCTATCATATGGCTTTTGCTCATCTTGAAGCCTGGGAGCAGTAAGCTTGCATCTGCTCTCAAAAACAATGAAATAGTTCTTCAATCTACTCTCATTTTCAAATTTTGATAAAGAAGTCAGTTTGGTTTTTCTTTTTCACTAAGAAATCCTGCTACAGAAGGTAATGTAAAATATGTATTTATGTTCCTGACATGTCAGGTGGTTTTTAACAGAAAGGACTGAGTAAAGAACACAGCCTTTGCTAGATCACCCAGTCCAGAAGAAAGTGTAGCAACACCATTCTTCTTAAATGCTAGAAACCTTAAATATAATTCGTAGAAGGAATGACATTTTTGCTACAGATTATTTTAATTTTGGCTGAATTTTTCGATTTTCTATTTCACTGCCAAACAGAATTTCTACTCTCCTAGAGGGAGAGAAAAATGGCCCCTTTCTGGTGCATAAGATTTTTTGGCAAATTTTCAAACTCTAGTGCAGCTCTGTTATCTTGGAGAATACTTTTTCCAAGCATTTCTGGAGGATAGCCCATGGAGAAATTACCTCATAAATATCATGGAAGAGACGGGATAAAGAGCTGTAAACATGCAGGATGGCCTTAAATGTAAGTTTGAAGAAAAACATGAATTACAGGACCATGTGCATACTGCCTGCTCTTTAATGCAGTGCATGGGTCTGTCCTAATGCCACCATTCAGTCTGGTTCCCGTTCAGTATTTCCATGGGTGAAAGGTCATTATGCAGGTTTCTGGTAGCTACTGAAGCATCATCCAGTAGAGGCAATATCTGGTGATCTCTCATTTGTTATACAGCTCTGGGAGTACTAATCTTTACAGAATAGCACATTGAATTTTGGGTGAGTGTTATGTGATGTGAAGATTAATAATGTAGACACTGGGAAATTGTGGAGCACACAGGGAAGAAAACTACATAGACTGCTTCTATTTGACAGTGGGAATCAATGTTTTGCTTCCTGTTAAGAAGTTGTGGCCGTGGAGGCAATGTAAGGAGATGTTTTAAATGTATCCTACACCCCCAGCAGGTGTGCTCAGCCATTTGGAGTGAGGGTGCATGGCAAATCTTTTCTTTGTAAAAAGAGAGGACAAAAACTCACACTCTTCAACAAAACACCTTCTGGTAGGTATGAAGAAACCTGTTTTCAAATAGGTCTTCCATCTCTTGAAGCAGCATTAGCTGTCACCTGTTTGTGCAGAGACAGGTTGCCATGTCCATTGGGAGCTGATGAAATGTCTTGGGATAAAAATGGGCCTTTACAAGAGCCTTTACTTAAAAAATTTATTTACCAATGTTGGTTGAACATTCCTTGCTTAAGAGTGCCTGGGTATCACCAAAGACAGTGGTGTTCAGTCGGGCTGAAGAGCTGTTCAAACATCCTTGTGGTGGAGTACAGTACAACGTGAGGCAGTGTGCTGAGAATCAAGCAGCCCCTTCTGCTCCACACCTGCAGTCTGGGGCTGAATGGGGGCTCCTTTGGCTCCTGATCCAGCAGTGCTTTTAAAACTGGGTTCTGTGGGCTAATTCCCAGCTGAATACTGGAAAGTTTAGTTTGTACTGGCAGATGCTGGCTCCAAAAGGTAAACTGTGTGCCCTGCCTGCTTTAATAAAACAGACCTGTCTGTATGCACGTAACCCTCCCAGCTTCTTCAGGCCCTTTCAGCTCTTTGGATGACACTGGCTGAATGCCAGACCTCCACTGCCCAAACAGCACGTGGCTGAACCCACAGGAGAGGCTGGAGCACCTCACAGTGTTGATAAAGCCAATTCTGCTGAAACACCCAGAATTTTATCTTTATCCAAAACATCATTGAGCTGGGCCAAAAATACCATTAGCTATTTTCATACTTATCCCTAATGTTCGCACAATGGAAAAAAAGTGATGTTAAAAAAAGTTTTGGGTTTTTTCCAGATGTAAGAAAATGATTGCTCTGGGAAAGGCTTATTCTTGTTGTCATATCCATCTTCTGTTTTGAGGACTTGATCCTGCAGAGCTCCTGGCTCCACCTCTGACTGTCAAGAATTACATAATGGAATGGAAAAAAAAAAATCCCAGTTTTCTCTTAACCTTAAAGCCATTGATAACATGCAGTTAGACATTCCCTTTGGAAAGACATGAGGTTGGGAGCTCCAGTGCTGGCCTGTAAATGTTACTCTGTTCAAGTCAGGCAGCGTGTGTGGAAGTGAGAGCTGTGTCCTGTCAAAAAGGATGCAGGGCAGAGTTTATAGTACGGATCCAGGAGCATGTGGTTTACCACTATTCATTAATAATCTCCTTTGTTCCTCCACACAAAGGTGTGGAGCATTCCAGCTGAATACATTTTATGGCACTATCCACCTTGGATAAACAAAGTGCAGTGTGGTGTTCCTGTAAACTCCTTGGCCAAATAATCACTGGGATTCTTGTCAGTGGTCTGAAGAGGGGGGAAAAGGTCTTTCATGGAGAGAATTAGGAGCCACTGACCTTCATGCAAACATTTCTTTCTTGTACTTCCTTTCTCCTCTCCTGTTTTACAACAATAAGACTGTTTTAGATGGCCAGGAAAGGATTTGTTTGGGAATGGAGGTGCTGCATTTTGGTTTGTGGATATTTTTTTGCTCGTTTGGTTGGTTGTTTTTTTGGGGTTTTTTTTAAGTGTATGTAATTTCACAATTAGCCTACAGCAAAAATTAGTCCTTCATGTAGATTCACACACAAAAAACCAGACTTTTTGCTGGGACTGTAGTAAACATTTTAAAACAGACGTAGCCTGAGGTGAAGCTATTCTTGTGCTTGTGTTTAGAAAGTAAAGGATAAAAAAATTGTGAAATGGATCATTCCTGAGTGGATTAAAACTGTAAATGCCTGTTAAAAACACAATCTCCAATCATATGGGCAGATGGTGCATCCTACTATATAATAATGTCTCTACCTGGAAAAAAGAAGGGCAATTTAATTGACAGACATTTTCAAATCCACAATAATACACCTTACAATGAGTAAGTCAGAGTTTGATGCTGTAGCCCTTATTCTTGGCAGTAATCTTTGCTCACCAGAGCAGTCTACTGGTTTCACCTTTTACCAGCACTAAACTGGGGGGAAAATAAAGAATATCCATGGATAAGTTTTTATCTTTGTTAAGATGACACATTCTCTTCAACCATTCAAGAAATATCGTCCTCTCTTATCACCCTCTCAAGGTCTTCAAGTACCTACATGGGGAAGAGGTTTCTGATGGAAGAAGAGTCTTTAATCTAGCAGAAAAAGGCATAATGAGATCCAGTGATTGAAAGCTGAAGTTAGACAAATTCAAACTATCTTATCTAGGAACTTGGTAGATTCCCCATCACTTTTGAAGTCTTTAAGAAGATATCCAGTCTTGATGTAAAAGATATGCTCTAGATCAAACAGAAGTTATGGGTTTGATGCGAAAATTATTGGGTGAGGTTCTGCAGTCTGTGTTATGCAGGAGGTCAGGCAAGGGAATCATAATAGTCCCTTCTGGCTTTAAAATCTGTGAAGCCCAAACACGACTTCAATAAGGAAAAAGCAAGCCACCCTGACGACCTCTTCTGCCCACAGAACTTTAATTTTGGAAACAGAAGCTGGTTAAAGCAGTTCATCAGCCTTACCTGGACTCTGCTTAGCAGACTATTCGTAACACCTCGGGTTCTTTCAAAGAAAGAAATTGAAAAACAGTCTAGTTTCTCTTTAATAAAAGTAGTTGGAAAGCGCTGACTGGTTTCTCAACCAGCATACAGCTATTTCTTTTCAAACTATAACAAATTTATTTTAAATTTTCACAGCAAGCCTTTTATGTTGTTTGTCATAATTGTCAACATCTATTTATTTGATACTCCTTATAACATATTCCTGCAAATGGAAAGGAATAGAACTAATTAGGTAGGATTCCTACATTTAATAGCATTTATATAGCTGTTAAATAGGGAATAAATAATGTCTTTTAATTGTATTATTTTTATTGCTTTTCTGCTATGTAGCTAAGTTACGAAACAGCTTTCAAATCAAGTCCCAACAATACCAGCTTTCACAGTTTTATCCTGAGTCCTGGATAATTTTCCTTAAATTGCCAGCTCCAGGAGTCATGTGAATATATGAAAACCTTGACATTTCTTTTCAAAAAAAAAAAAAAAAAAAAATCATTCACAGTGCTTGCCAGTAAAGTTTGAAAACATGATACTCACTCCTCAAAAGACCCAAGCAAAGAGCTAAGTAAATAAACACCTCCATTTCCTTTTTCATCCTATAATTTTAAAGCAAATCTCCTGATTCTGGAATTTAAACAGTTGAGGTTGGCAGTTCCCAGGTGTATTAAGACTTAACTTCTCCCGTGGGGAAGAAAAATCTGGCTGGGGTAGAAAGGGCCACCTCGGTTTAACTGACCAGGTTTAAAAAGACTTATTTTTCATAAATAAACAACCTTCAAGAAAAATCAAAGACCTGACCACAAGATGAAACCCTGGAGAAGCTGATGGCTTGGTCCAGAACAAGGGCTTGGTGTGGCTTCTCTGACAGCACCTTTCCCTCTGGTTTGGTTTGGAGGGCGGCCACTCAGATGACCCTTTGGGCCATGATGGCTATTTGGGCAAGGATGCAGCACCCCACACCCCAGCCCTGCCCCATTCCAGGTTCCCAGGTGTGTGTGGGGCAGTGCAGGGTGTGCCCACAAAGTCCTGGGGGTCATCACTGGATGGGGAGGGCTCTGTGGGAAACAGGAGAGGCTGTAGGTTGCAGGAGAGGGTGGTAGTGGGACTGTCCCCACACCAGGGCTACAGACACTATAGCAAGAGTTAAACTGTCAAACCTTTGTTTGAAGGGTGACAGTGTGGATCAGCAGCAAGGAGGGCAGAAACTCAGGGCTCAAAAACCTTCAATGGCCACGTGAACCTGCTCACACTGGCAGCTGCAGGGCACCCAAATGGGCTGTGGTGCAGAAGGCATGTGAAAAATGGCAATAAATGTAAAAACTTCTTTAAAATCTCCAGTCCTTAAAGAGGCATGGACACCCTGCCAGCTCTCCAGCTCTTTTCTGTTGTCATCTCACTCCAAACTGTCACAAGATGTCAGTGTTTTCAGATACTCCTGCTATGGCTGAGCAAACAGCCTCTCCACACTGCCTGGCTGCCTTTCAATGGCATAAAATTCATCCATAAAATTGAGCCATAAGGTTCTCAGCGGAGTGGCAGTGCCACAAAGAAACTTGGCATGGGGACCACATCAGCCTCTGAGAGAGGGATCAAGGTGCAGCTGCAGTTTACCCTTGTCCCTGGGGTAGCTGAAAGGCACCTGGGTGCCCAAGCTGAGGTGGGTGATGCTTTTTAGGATCATTGAGGTTAATGCAGTTCTGGTTTTGAACCAGATCTTTTTTTTTTCTCCCCTTGAAAAATTCTTTTGGAGTGTTCTGGGATGAGAAGTTTGTTTCAGCTGGTAAATTCCTTAATCCCAGGTTTCCCTGCACAACACACCAGTCATGATGTCCTCTGGTGGGTGGTTCAAAATCCTGCCTATTGTCATTTTCCAAGTTCCTTTTACATCCAAAGACCTTAATCCAGACCCCTCTCTTCACCCATATACACATAGAAGGATTTTCAGGGACCCCAGGTCATCTACTTTTCCCAGAAAATATAGGATATGCAATTTCTTATCCACTGCTGACCCTGCTACTCTGAGGCATGGGAGTTATAAAAAATAGTGAAGGTTTGTGTTGAGAGCCCTGGGCCTTATCCTCCCAGTCACTTGTTGTTCCTACTAATGTTAAAAGTCCACTTGTAAAATTTAAGAGAAGCACCTTAACACAAAAGGCATCCACAATTAGAGAGCTCTCTTCAATGTCCCTATAAAACCAATGCATGGGTTATAAAATCAGTGTGGGATCCTACTTCGGAAGCTTTGAATTACCCTTTCAAGGAGTCACTCATTGCCATCATCTAAATAAGAATATTCTACTAGGCAACAGATAGACTCCACCAGCTGGATAGCACTAATGTCCCCTTGTCCCACCAGACCTTCCTGGTATTCTGGCATATATAATCACAGTATTCCGTGATCCCTGAAATGGGGACAAACTGTGTGTATAAGAATTTTTTTCCCATCTTCATCATGGGAGCTTTGTCCTTTTCAAGACTCAAAGTTCAGGGGTTTTTTTAAGAGACCTTTGTGGAAACTACCTGTGAGGCCATGAAAATTAGTATAATTTCAGATGGGGGTGTGTTACGTGGGAGAAAAACACCTGGTCCCACTGCATAGAAAACTCCTAGGAAAAATGAATAGGTTACAGCAACGTTTGCAGCTCAAACAGATCCATCTGAGTCGAGCCTTTTGTGTTAATACCAAGGTGTTTATTTCAGAGAGATGCTCTAGGTAGGCTGTCTCTGTATGAGACAGCTGATTTATGCCGTGATTGTTTGCCACCAGCGGTCCTGCTGCCTTGCAAGCCACACCCTTTGCTGCCATCCCGAGGTTTGGATTTGATTTCCCCGGAGAAAGAAGCTTGTGTTCACATTCCCATCCACCTGTGTTGCCTCAATACAGCATTGTATGTTTCCTGCTTTTTTTACCCTCCCCTCCCCACCCCTGTGAATTTGCTCTCATTGAGTGGCATGAGGAAAAATAAAAATAAAAAAAAAAGCCCACCTCCTACTAAGAGGACTAAGACCTGGGGAGCCAGCGAAGAGGAGAGGCCGTTGCCTCTAAAGTTCAGAAATAAAAAAAAATGACTTGTTCTTTTGAGCTTGCTGTTCCCTGATGTGACACTGTGATCAGTATCAAATGCTTGGTGGCAAGGATTTTTGTCAAGCTTTCCCAGCTAAAATAGATTTAACCTACCAGTTGCTCTTTGTGGGTTTAACAATGTGTGTGACAATAAAGGGCTGCTGCCGCTGCATTGTTAATACATGAATAGTCCTGGTTCTCTGTATTTACTATTGTGCACTGCAGATTTCCAGGAAGGACTGTTTGGCTCTGGCTATTGATACATGTCCTGTTTTGCAGAAGGAGCTGAATCAGCCCCTCGGTGATTAGTTGATGTGAAGGGGCAGTTAGGATTTAATTGAAATTAAGGAAAGCACCCGATTGCCTTTGAACTGCTCTCTGGGCTTTCTCCTCTGCTCAGAGGTGGTGTGCCTGGGTTTCACACTTTGCTGTCACTGCCTCTGCATGTGAGGAGCTCGCCCTGTGGGCAGGAAACTTGCAAAATGCCAAAATCAAGGAAGAAATCTATTCCTTGATAGCAGTTTGTGGTTTGTTCTTGGCTAGGGATGGCCAGCAGTGCTATGGACAAGAGGAAGAGGCAACAAGGAGGAGACTGATACACTCTGTTCCTCCAGGAAAAGCACTGTCAGACAGGTCTGAACGAGAAGGAAGCTGCAAGAACCCCCATGGATGCTTCTGGTGACTCCCGTGCATGTGGTTTATTCTCATTTTATGTCACACAGCACCAGGACTGGGCGTCCTGGGCTGGAGAAGGATGGTGAAGGCAGGAGGGCTGGGTGGGATGAAGCAGGATGCTGGCAGCATCCCAGTGTGTCCGTCATGGGGGTCACCGACTCCTGCACAATGGTGGAGGTGTGTTCCCACCACGGTGCCCTTCCCCACTCACCTGAAATACCCCCCCAGCCTCCACAGGGTAAGGGAACTGCCTGTGAACCCTGGCCAGCCCCATGAATGTCCCCCCCAGGAGAAAATCTCAGCAATTCCTTTTCTCCATCCAGCCTAAGGGAGCCCTTTTGGGCAGTGCCCTTGATGGGAGCCACATCTGGCTCTCCCCTGGATGCCAAGAGCCAGATGCAGTCTCAGGTGATCCCAAGTCAACCCTGGGCAGGAAAGGAAAGTTGCACTCAGGTGCTGAGAAAAAAAAAAGGAAAATCCCCAAAGGGTGAAACATCTCTCCATCCCGGTGCTTCTCTTGGTTTCATTTCCGTAACAATCAGCCACTTATTATTAAATCAATGCTGCTGGGGAAATGGAGTTAAATTAAGGGAGATCAGAGGCAGGAACGGAAGCGACGTCTATATAAATATCTGCCTATATTATATAGAGTACTGTAGTTAATCAATCCTGAGAACAAAGAGCTTGGCTTGAACTAAGGAGCAGCCCCAGCCAAGTGAAGGAGCCCTGCTGTGGTAAGCAAGCAAACAGTGCTATCGACAAGGAAAATGTTTATAAAGACTTCTCTCCCACTGAAGGAGTTGAAAAACAAGGGTTTTGAGCCCCTGGGGCAAGCACTGGTCCCCTGGCTCTTTGGGCGAGCGCTCCTCTGAAGGTTAGCGAGCGCAGGAGCCAGATGAGGGGACAGCAGCTTCTCTTAACTGAGGCAAAAATCTTATTGATTATACGTTCAATAAAAGGTCAAAACTCCCTTTGAGGGTCACCACAGTTGCAGTAAAGCTCTTCCCAGCCCCAGCCCCTCTCCCTGTCTGCGGAGTGTTTCGTGCCAGTCTCTCCAGGTGGACACCTGGGGTAAAAGTGAGCTGCAAATGAGCTAATCATCATTAATGTGTCGGTAGAACCTGCCAGCCTGACATCCCTCCTAATGGCTGACAAATGTCAGGGTGACTTGTATGCTTTTTTTGTTAATTGAATTGGTTAATTAGGTCCCAGAGGCCTGGCTGCTAATTGTGAGCTGCAGTGGAATATGGGTTTAAAAAAAAAATGCCA
>QWTY01026505.1:6096-34010 GCA_008033365.1 Pseudorectes ferrugineus | reverse complement strand
GTGGTGGAAGAGGAGGGAGCAGGGGGCTGAGTTGCGTGCGAGGAGAGCGGAGAGGAAAAGACAAGACGGATGGCAGAGGGGGAAATCAGGCAAGGAGGACGTTCCCGACGGCTTTCATGGGAGCCTGTTCCAAGGCAAAGAGACAGAAGATGAATTTCAGCAATCCGGAAAAGCTGCAGGAATCCTGCAGGTTGGGACGTGCTGCCAAAGGAATGTTCTGCAGTTGTGCTGTTCACGTTACTGCAGCCTGACAAATTACAACTTTATTCCCTGACCCACAGCATCCGCTCTTAAAAATACATTTCCAATCTCTTCTTAAGGTGTCTGACTTTGGCACTGACAGAGCAAACAATTTCATCTGTGTGAGAGAGAAATGATGTCCTCACGTGTTCTGTGAAGCAGCCTGAGAAGGCTGATGGATCACATTATTGATCTACTTTTATTTGGGTTGCATATTTCAGTGAAAGCTCTCCGGCTTTGAAACAGTCTCTTCATGTTAAATCCCCTTGCTGTTTGAGCTGCTGCCATAGCTCACCTCCTTTGGAGTTTGTAAGATAATGTTTCCTTGTGAGAGCAAGGGAGTAGTGATAGGAAAAAGATGTTCTGTATCAGAGTGTTCACTTGGTGTTGTGGGAGGTACAATATTCACAGTATTTGGGAGGTTCTCCTACACTTGTTTTCTGTTGTATCACATTTAGGAAAGTGTCTAAAAGATCTGAGAATTGATAAAAGCTATATCCTAAATAATTTTTGGTTCCCATTTTACAACCACTCTGAGGGTCAAATGAGCAAGAGTGGCTCTGAAGAAGAGATTTCTTAAGTATAGAACTGAGGCTTTTTGAATTGAAAAAATGCATGTTTTGCATTATCTTACTTTACCTGGGTGACATTTTCTGCTGCTTTGGGTAGAGTTTTTCTGGTGCCATGAAAATTCTGTGCATTTTGTGATGTAAGTTAACATCTTGGCGTGGCCATCAGTGCCTCTGAGGAAATCCTAATCCATTATTCTGCCCAGGGAGAGAGGTTAAAGCTTGCTTGCACTCTCATGCTCTCATTCTTTCTCTCTGAAGGCTTCATGGGGGGATGCCCTTTGTTGAGTACTTAACATATTCACTGAACCAGTCCCATTTATATTCTAAACAAGATCTTTAATTTCATCCCTGACGTGTACAAAATCTTGGGGTTTGAAAGAAAATTCATGAGAATTTTCTTTTTTAGGCTTCTGGAAAGAAAGGGAAAAATCAGTGGAAGTTAAAATCAAAGAATAGTTACTCACAGCGGGTAAGGTTGGAGGAAGCAGATACTGCAGCTTGGTTGGTTGATTAAACCTTGATAGAATTTTACCGGGAGACTGAATATATAGTTTTGTATCCGTTCAGCTGTAGTTTGCAGGGAGTCTTTAATAATTAAAATGGGAACCTAAACAAGTGTGTTCCCAATCTACAGCACACACTGCTTTATCCCTTACATTTTGATGGGTTTGTTTGGGTTCTGTCCACCAATCTGTCCTGTCTGTGCTGCCCAAGAGGTGCTAAAGTAGCCTCAGAAATTAATTCCATATTTAGAAAGTTTCCTTTATGAACCAAACGTCACAAAGGGCACCCAGGGAGATCAATATTGCAGTTCTGGTTGTAGAGTACATTCCAATCAATTCTGGAGAGCAGAGCTCAGTGAATCCATCTGACAATGGGTTCAGTTAGCAGGACAATACTGTTAAAACACAGTTTTTCTTGGGTGTTTTATGATCCTTTCAGTTGTGCTCTAACTGTATTAACTTTGTCAATTTGAGCATTTTGCCTTTTTTTTTCCTTTTTAATGCTTAATGCAGCCTTGCATTTCACAGTTGAGAGTGATGTGTGCTGCAACTTTCATATGTAAGGAAATGAAATATCCCTCTTTGGATATGTATTTTCCATCTTAATTTTTTTTTAAGTCTACGTTTTCTACTTTTCTTAGTAGAAGAAGCTTTAAACTGAATTATATACAAGAATAATATGTTTGAGGAACTAGGGAATTCTGCCAAAAGGTTTAGTTTGAACTCATCTATGAATTTACAGGGATTTACAGAAAATGTAGAGCACTGGTTTGTGCAGGAGATTGTTTGCCTGTATAAATATCCTTGAAAGGTCACATGAAATCAGATGTTAAGGCTGATGCCAGATTTTTGACGGAGGATGGTAAGAGCAGTGCAGGGGTTGAGTTTAGCTTTTACTGCTTGGAATTGTTTCTCCAGGGCTGCTGTGTGGGAAAAATTTGCAGTACCCAAAAACATTGTGCATCTGAAAGTCACATGACTCTAAAAAACCCATAATCTTGTATCTTTATGAGCAATACCTAGACCATAACTGATGGAAACTTAGGTGGGGAGTTTCTCTGTTTTCAGCTGAGTTTTTCTGTTTTTTCTGTGTGTAGCTGTTGGCTCTTTGTCACTGGAATCAGTGGCACTTCTGTCCCCTGCTCTGTCTGGGATGTTGTTTTACAGGAGAAACACTTTGGAACATTGTAGAACCACCCTGTTAAAATGATGGAGTGACTTTAAGGAATGGTATTTAAAGTACATGAGCTGGTGCTCTCAGCTCTGGCCAGTTTTGTGACATTCAGGTGCATAAAATCCCTTTAAAGAAGAACCACTGAGTCTTCATGCATAACTTGGCACATCTCTCAGAGATAAGTTTGCTCCTTGTCTGCACCTGTCTTCTTTAATCTGTAACATCCTTACATGAGGCAGTCGTGATAGCCCATCCATCCTCTGTTACAACTCTTGGACTTACTGGCCAATTTCTGTCAAACTTTGCAGAGGAATATTAAAATTTATTTAAATTTCTGCACGTTTTCTGAAGAAGGCTGAGGAGAGCAGAGAGGCTGCAAAGAGGGCCTTCATTATGGCAAAATGGAAAATGTAGCTGTCCCAAGTTTGTAGCCATTTGGCAAATGTAACTTGTGAATGGCCTGGGATGGGGAATGCCAAGGAAAAGCAAAATCTTTGGGGAAAAAAGCAGATATGTGTGTTTTGGAGACAGTTCAGAGAAGCCAATTGGGGGCAGTGAAGGGTGGGTTGCCGATAAAAGCCTGGTAAAAATTGCAGGGCAAAGAAACACTTAAAAACCATGCCAAGAGAGAATTTGGTTCTTGTTACTCTCTGTGCCTATTTCCAGGTAGGCTCTAAACAAAGGTGGTTTTGTTCCTGTCTGTCTCAGGTGAAAGCACTTGTATAAATTCCCTAAATATTCATTGGCAGCTCTTACTCTTAGATTTTATCCTGAAATACAACCCGGTTCATTAGACCTCAAATGCGGGGTGTGTGTTTCACTGTAACACTCGGAGGGCTCCCTGGAGACATCAGGTGCACCACAAGTGATAGGCAGGAGAATTTTCCTGAGCTTCCATTTGGCTGGCAGCCTGCTGAGTGCCAAGCTCCAAGGGATCCAAACCCTTCTTTGCCCTGGGCAGAGGAATTTATCTGTGAGTCCTGAGGGTCTTTTGGCACCAAGATGTGTAAGAGTGTTAGTAACAATGAACAGGATGTTGGAAGGTTGTTGATTGCCTGTGTCATTGTTTTGGTACTTCTCAAGTTCTGTAAGGACTTGGGACTGATATAAATAATAGTGCCTAAGGTTAGAGCTATTGGTCATCCAGTGTTGGAGCTCCACTGGTAATGTCACCAAAAAATTCCCCCATCAGCTGTGGGCACAACTGCTTCTGAAATCATTCCCAGTGTGCATGAGCTGTTGACGTGGCTGTGGATCAGGATCCTGATCCAAGTCTGTAATGCCTGCAGAACACCCTTCTCAGCCATGTTCCCAGGCCAGTGCTGTGCCTTGTCCTGTGAGAAGGCTCGGATTTTCCACTGAAAGAGAAGTCAGGCCTTGGAATAAGTTGCCCAGAGGAGCGGCGGAGTCACTTTCTCTGGAAGTGTTCAAGAGGTGTCTGGATGTGGCTCCTGGGAATATGGTTTTGGGGTGATTATGGTTGACAGTTGGACCAGATCATCTTGAAGGTCTGTTCCAGCCTTGATGATTCTGTGGTTCTGAGAGCTAACAGGCTGTAAGTTTTATTATTACTGTTAATTTGTTTTTACCATTTAATTCTTTTCAGATGAGATAATTCACATCTAAAAGCTTTGGCAACATAGTATACTAAGTTTCAAATATTATCATAATAGGAAAGAGTCATGCTAGAAATATTAGTACCCAGTTGTGTACATTTAATGAAATTGTTATTCAAAGCTTTTATGTCCAAAACAGTAACACTGGTTTGTGTTGATGCTGCACGCTCTGATCTTAACCTTTGGGATGATAACAAAGCACAAAAACTGGCTCCTCCTGCAATCCTTTGCCCTTGAAGGAGTCATTTAGTTAAATTCCTTAATATTTTTGCAGCTGTGGTTGTGGTTTATTAACTGATGCTGCCTTGAAGAACAGCCTGTGTCTGCAGCAAAGTTTTCATTACTCGTCTGTCAATACTTGCAGAGTAAAACAAATGGGTCTGAGTAGAGGTTTCTCCTCTTCAGTCTAAATAGTTTCTTTCCCTCCATCCCTGCTGTTTTACCCAAGGAGAGGGTAGAGAATAGTTCTGATGCAGTGCATAGTTGTACTCTATGGGATAGGAAGGTCTGGCCTGCTTTGTCTGTCAGGATTATTTTAAGCTATGATGTTTAGAATTTATTAAATGAACTAGAGAGAATTAAAAACATCTCTTTTCCCCAAAATATTCTCATTTCTACAGCTGTGAAATGCTTTTTATCCTTATTCATACCCGCTGAAGAATCTCCAGAATTTCTCTTTTGCAGTTGGTAAAATATGATTTTGGGCCAGTTTAACAATTTGCTTGTCAGGAGAAATACGGGTAAGTTTGGTTTGGTTTTGGTTTTGTTTTAATATAGTCCTCAAAACTGAAAATCAGATAACCCAAAACTATTACGTTGCTGTGTTTACTGATGCAAACTACAAGTTCTGCAGTAATTGCCTTGGCCTCTGAGTGAAATGCAGGAGGCAGCTTATGTGCATGGGTTTCTGTGGGTTTTTTTTTGCATGATAATTGCAGATGAAGGGCACACCATATTTGGAAGGCCCTACAGAACAGGGATGTCACCTCTGGGAGGTGATGGACATGAATTTCGGGCTGGTGAGTGGAAGGAACTGGAGGAACTGCTGTCGTGATTGAGCAGTGGATAGAAAATGCTTTGGTGTCACAGGGCAGAGCTGCAGCTAAAGGATGGGCTATAATAAGTAGGGGAGAAGCACTTGCAGAACGCAGGGGTCTGACTCACTTGAGCACGTGCTCGAGTTTCACACTTGCCTGTGACACATATCGAACGGAATAGCATCCAGGCTAGTGAGCAAGTGTGCTGAGAGCCAGAGGTCTGTGCTGGCCTCTCTGTGTGCGTGTGGTTTTTTGGGGAAATACCGGAGTCCTTGCCTCCTTTTCTGTTGTGCACTCTGGTTTTGCTTACTTTTATCGTACTTTAGAAAATCAGGGTGGTGTAAAACCTCACACAGCCGTTCCCTGGGCATGAAGATGTAAAGAACTAAGGCCCAGCCCAGTAAAGGTGACTCATAACTGGAGCCTTGCTTTGTGCCTCTGTACCTATGTTGGCACATGATGTGTTGGCTGGTAAATTGGGGCCAGTTTCCCTAGCACATGGAGCTGCCATCAGCTGCATTTTAAAGTCTGCCCAGTGGGAGAGTGCTCTGAGAGTGGAAGGAACCAAAACCTCTGCCAGACCTAACTGCAAGCGTGAGGACCTAGTTTGGAGATAAAAACTGATTAGTGGATAATTCCCCCAGAATGAATAATCTCTGCCTTAAAAGATGAGTTGCAGATGGTTTTGGATGAGAGACGGAGAGAGATCAGGTTTAAAATGTCATTCTTTCAGTAACCTGAATCTCCTGACCTTATGTGACATTGCAGGGATCATTTCAGCCGAGTAAGACCAGGAGGAGAGGCTGGCTGGGGGTGTGTGGCCAGTGCTTCCTGCCTTGGTCTGACCCCAAGCCCCAGTGTTATATTTACCTGGTAGTTTGAGAGGTCTTTCACTCCACAAGGTCAAGGAAAGCTTCCAAAATACAGGGAAGAGCCATTTGTAACTCCCCAAGTGAGGATTAGTATCTGACATGACTTCTTGAACTGTTTTCAGATTGGTTACACGTCTACTGATCTTTCACCTTTGCAGAGGTAACAGTGCTTGTGTGTGTGCCTGTCCTTGACTGGAAAGCCTGCAGAAAACAAAACTGAAACCTAAAACCAGGTTAAGGACTATTATGAGCAAGCTGTGTCAATTAAGGCCATCATTTTGTGTAGCTGTGCAGCTTTTCAAATTACTCCAGCAAGACTCTCTTTACAAATGCTTTTGTATTTTGTCTGTTGACTCATCCATCTCAACACTCACAGTAACATTTCAGTACTGTCTTATAAAGCCTGTGATTGAAACAAGGCTGTTCTTGGGCTGCTTCATCAACAGATGCAATTAATACAATGATGTTTGTTTTGACACCCTGGCTCACTGGCAGCATTGTAAGCAGCATTGCTACGCGAGGAGATCGCTGTGGTTGAGGACTCAGCGTACAGGCAGATCACTCAATATTTGTATTCAGCTTAAAGTCAACACTGAAAGAGTTTCAGACGTCTCCTAAGCTGGCAGACAGGCTCACTGGTGCTACCAGCGATGTTAACAAAAGGGCAAATCATAATCTGCAGCACTTCTAATTTATTTACAGTCTTATAAAATGCTGGGTTTTCATTCTGTTAGAGAGCACCAGAAGTATAAAAGGAAAGCTCAGAGGGATTTTCTCCTTGTGCAAGTCGGGGAAGGTGGTGAAGGAAATACGATTTGGACTCAGATATTTATTCTTTCAGTAGAACAATGTCAGTCCCAGACCACTGCTTCTCAGATGTGTTTTACCCTGGGAACTTGTATAAAACGTCTTCCTTTTCAGCTGTTTAATTTTTAGCTGTATAGAGGGTGTAACCATTGTTTAAGGGAGTGTCAGTGGCATGGAGCCAGTTGATATCTAAACCCTATCATGAATTGTTTTAAAGAGAGTATGATTTTCTGTACTGAGATACATTGATTACTATTTTTCAGGGCAGGAAGTACCTGCTGACTCCAGCAGTTGCCAGAGCAGCTGTTCCTTGTGAGTAAGCCATAGAAAAAATCTTGTGAAAGCCTTAATATCACTTGGAAGCAGTGCGAGCTTAAATGATCAGTACCAAAGTCTAGTTAGGCTGTATGAAGAACTGCTTTCATATTTTCACTTGCTTGGAATTTTATATTGGGGAAAAAAAATTCTGGTTTTTAGGGTATCAAAGTCTGTAGGATAGTTTACAGAGAGGTATTTAACTTCAGGCTAGTTAATATTTGTTAAGGCTTGTCTGGACACTCCCCAGACTCTTGCTCCAGGGTACAAATTTAATTGATTTATTCCATGTTGAGTTAAGGCAGCAGTTTCTGTTTCTGCAAGTAGGTATCTCTGCTGGCTGCATGGCTTTGAGCATTTTCTGGCATTGTAGCACCCTGTTACCTAGCCTGGGTTTCTGCCAGGACCTGTGTTAGGCAGGGCACACACTGGAGATGCAGTCAACTCCCTGTCCCGAGCTTCCTAATGAGCAAGTTGGGACTTTTTTTTGTTATATTCTCTTTGGTTTTAATCACAGAGCTGACTTCTGATGAGATTATATATAGATTTCCATAGCTTTCCGGCAAAAGATTTGTTTTGAATTAATGAACATTTTTGTGAATTTCTGGAGTTGACATTTTCTGGAAAAATAAATTATTATTTTGGTCCAGACTGTATTTGATGTTGCCTGTATTTGATGAGTGCCAGGTGTGAGCAGCAGGCTCCAGTGGGCTCATCCAGGGTGTGAGAGGCTGTAGCAGCACTGCTGACCTTTGGCTCACGGAAAAAACCATGAGCAAGGAGTGCAGTGCTCCAGATGTGAACCTGTCTGGAAGCTGAGTGTGCAGAGATAAGCTGCTGATGGGAAACACCCTCTCACCTACAGCTTCTGCATTATCCAAGTGAACCCAGTGTCGTAGGTCAGCTTCTGAGATACCTCCAACCCAAGCTCAGTCACTTCCTTCGTTCTCCATTTAAGCTCTGGGTTTGAATTTTTTTTCATTTTGTATTGTCCCTTGTTGTCTTTGAAACCAGGATACGATTTCTTCTCTGTCAGCTCTCCCTGCCCCTTGTTTCTCTTAGTTTGGAGTATTTTTGGATGCGAACACTCGCGTTGCTTGTAGTGCATCTTCTGTGTCACGAGGTTTTGACCCAGCAGCGTTGTCCTGGAGATGTACAGGGATGTGCCAGCCAGCAGTGGTACGTGTGTCACAGCAAAAGAACATCCCTGCACATCTTGCCCAAGCAGCAGAGCTCCTCTTGCTGCTGAATGGATTCTGGGGTCATGGCTCATGAGAATGGCAACAATGGGAAGTGTGGGGTGTTCTGGCTTATTCTGACATCGAGATTTCATTTCCCTTGAAATAAGTTCATGAATCAAAAAGGAAAATGTGTAATGCTTAGTGTTCAGCTAGAGCTTTACATTTTTAGAGCATTGTGCAAACATTTCTTCTGTACTTCTGACATCATGATGGATGGTGATGGGAAGTGCTGTCTGTAGTGAGGTAAGGGCAGCGAGTACAACTTCTGCCTTTCTTTCATTTACTGCTGTGGTTTTACTTGGTACTGTAGTCAGATGATCTCTCCTTCTCCATGAGCTTCTGTGGGCTTTTCAGTCATCGCTGGAGCTGTGTAGCCTGCGAGTGGGCTGTTAGTTCATACTTTTAGGGATGTCATGAGGTAGTGAGAGTGGCAGACGTAGTGCTGTGTGGTGGTGACATCTCCCCGCGTGGGAAGATCCAGGTGATGCGTGCACAGATCATGCCACCTAGAGGAATGGAGCTGGCAAGGCTGCAGCCGTGCTTTGCTGCCAAAATTTCAGTGGTCGTGCCCGTGACTGTGTCAAGACCTTCTCCAAGCCGTGCCCTTTGTGGCCTCACCTCACAGACTGTCACAAAGTCAAGTGTGAGAAGGTCCCTTCACAGGCAGCTCTCCATCGACTCAACAAACATTTCTCAGCTTTTTACATGAGACTGCTTTTCCTGATTTAGCCTCCTACATGTTGATCCTCATCTTTTCCAATGGCTCAAGGACCTGAAATTAAGTTGTGGATCTCACCTCGTATTCTCCAGGAATTAGGGTGAGGAATCTAGTACAAGGTGTGATTTGATGGGATAACATTCTCCGAGCTCCGTGCTTTTTTTGGCTTGTATGTTGCAATTTCTTTTGTGGGAGACTGTTAAATTTCCCAGAAGATTATCCTAATTTCCAGAGTCTCAAAGTCTGAATTGTAATTAAGCACTTAATTTGATGAGGGCTTTTAGATGTCTTGCTAGTCTACTGGCAGCTTGGGGAAATACTTCCATTTTCCTCCCAGCTTCCCTTGCATAGGTTCAAGCTCAGAAAGCTGGGATATATTTAGAACTGGCAGAACTGCCAGCCAGGCTTCAGAAAATTGCTCCAAATCTCTGCTTTCTGGGTAGGTTAAAGCCAAATTCAAAAGAAGCCTGGCTTTTCTGAAGAAGTTGGGGTGATGGCAATTTATCAGTAACAAATGGGCAGTGGGGAATTTTAATAATACATTTTATTGCTTGCAATTGCATTGAGTTCCGTATTGCCACAAATGACAGTAATCAGGACATCCAACAGGGAAGCAATTACTTTATTTCTTGATCATCCAGACAGTCAGCGAGTTGTGTTACGAGATAAGCACATGGTTTGACCAGAGGGTGTCACCTCTTTGGGAATGAAATTTCTTTTTGACCCACTTTAGTCTAATATGTGCTACAGTAAGGTCAAGACCAATGACTTGGGCTCATGGGATTTAATACACAGACAATAATGACTGCACAGAGTCTTTTTCTTTTGTGCTATTTGAGGTTAGGGCTTCTAGATGTAGTTTGTATCTTCTGCTGAAGTTTCTCTCTACTGTTTAAGTAAAACATCCTTTCTCCCCCCTCTCTCCTGTGCTTCACCTTTTATGCTTAAAATCTCTGGAACCATCTTGAAGACTTTATTCTGCTGTGCCTTTGAATTGACCCCCATGTATTTTTATTTTCATCGAGACATTAGGATGGCCTTCCCATTTCCTTCTATTCTCAGTTTAAATTTTCCTGTTACGGGAATACTAAAAAAAAAAAATTAAAAAACTGAATTACAGTTAGTCATATGTTAAATTAACCAGACTAAAGCCAGCAGGAAGAGCATCCTCTCGGTGTCAGTGGATGAGGTCGTGTCCCTGCCTATGGCAGGGGGTTGGAATGAGATGGTCTTTAAGGTCCCTTCCATGTTGCATTCCATGTTGGCTGTGGATGGATCTCTTGCCTGTATTGACCACTGGTACATTTAACAGCCCTGTTCTGTGTCTCTCTCTTAACACGTCCCCCTTTTTGCTGATAACTTTCTGGCCTCCAGGCTACCGACAGCTGTTGTCCACTTGCTGCTAATTAAGAAAGCAGCATGAGCGATGGGAATGTGGATTGGAGAGATTGAACCCCCCTCTCCACAGCGAAGCGTTTCAACCTGATTAAAGGGAGTCTGACTGACGACCGAGCGGCCTCTTTTCTCCTGCTGTCTCTGCAATAGCCTGGTTGCTATCAGAACTCCCAGGTCAGGTGCTCTCTGTGTCTCTGGATCTAAAAAATCCCATAACAATGAGCAGCGTCAGAACAGATTTGCCGTTCAAAAGATGGGCACATGTGAAATCTGAGCCACTATAAAGCCCCGTCTTTAGCATGCAAAGCGATGTGTTCGTCTGCGCTCTTATTCAGAAATTCAAATGTAGGTCGTGTTTTTTAAATAAAATGACACATACTGCATTGAAAACTTAGAACTAGCTATAGGAATCAAGATCATTATGAATTAACAGCACTTAAGCAGATGGACCAATGATTTCAAAGATTTTCTTTCTTTGTTTAAGGATTTTTCCTTGTTTGCTTTGTTTCCTTGTTTTGGGTTTCCTTGTTTTGCATCAAGTCCCAGTGGGTGACCTTTTGTGTGATACAGTAATGCTGTGATTTTTATGATCCAGCAAGAGAATGGGCTTGAACTCTGAAATTCCCTTTCTGGCCTGTGCCTCTGTGGAGGTAAAATGATTGACTGAGGTTAATATAATACAAGATTGTTGTGTTAATACACAACCAGAAGGTGTGAATTCGAGTAAGAGTGGTGGTAATTTGGCAGAAGAAGCCTCCTCCTGCAGCGCTGATGCTCTCTGGAGCTGTTTACCCCCAGGAAAATTATGACTCTCTATTTCAGATTAGACCTCCAAAATTCAATCTCAATTCTTATCTGTGATAAGTGGGCTCTGTATAGCCCTGCATAGCCCCTAGCATGCTTTCAAATCCGTGTCGTTGGCTCTCTTTTCTGGAATTTAATTTCTGTTCTTCCTTGTGATTTTTCTCATGTTTGGCTGTTACCTTTTACCCTGGAGTTGAATGGTTTTTGATGTTTTTTGGAGGTTCACTTTGAAAGCACTATGTATATATAGGTATAAAATATTTATTTAAATAAATAAAGAAATCACTGCCAGACATGGCTCCTTAGGTGTGTGAAAATCCTTTAATAAACCATGTCTACCACAGTGTAATTGAACAGTAGGAACATGTCTAAGAAGAGGAGGATGTGTGTTTGATTGTACTTACTGGTGTTCACCTTGTTATGCCCATGATCACTTTGTGAAAGGAGCCTTGGAGCAGCTGATTTCAGCTTTTGTAATAAAGAAGTGTCTTACGTTTGTTTGAAGTTGAACAAGAGCTGCTTTACCAGTGTTATCCTATATCCACTAAACACAATATTAAAATAGTAGGAAATGCAAAGTGTGGTGTGCTCTTAACAAGCTGAACAAGGCAGACTCTTTGGGACCTGGGTGATCCAGGGTGTGAAAGTGCCATAATCTCCTTGGGCAGCTTTTTGTTTTCACATGAAGGGAGCAGATGCTGACACGGTGCAAATAGGAGAGAAATCCTATCAGTAGATTGGCCCCGGGTCCCCAAGCTGTAGTCTGTAAATACACTGATTTATGGGTATTAGAGATGAAAACAGTGTTTCTTTTCTTCCTCCAAGCAAAATATTATTTCTAAATAGATCATCTCATTATTGGACTCTGGTTTGGCTAGTAATTTTATAAAATAAACCTAGTAGCCTTACTGTTAGAAAATTAATGGGTTGATTCTCTACTACTGAGAATTTATGGAGGCTCCAAATCCCTGTCTGCCTTGCTGTGGGAGGTAATTAAGAATATGAGGGAGCGGGTTCTTGGTTTGAAATATTGAAAATGACTGTGAGCATTCATACTACTACATCTGGAGAGCTTGTTAGGGGTGGTGAGATTGGTTCTGCTGGGTCATTTGCTGTGAGAGTTGGTCATTTCTTTCACAGTAACCTGCTTATTGCTTGGACAGCTTTGCCAAACTGTTTACTGTGTGCTGCCTGGGACTGGCAGCGTGTTTGAAGCCCATTATAGGAATATTATGTGGCTTCAGGATCACAGTTATTCCGTTTGTCCTTTAAAGCCGCTCCTGGTGGCTTCAGGAGTTGAGCTGCCATCACCCAGGTAGGTCATCTCCAATGCTGAGGTGTTTTTGCATCTGTTCTGCGTGAGCTTTTCATGTGACTGATGGTGTCACCTGCTCTGAATCCCCACCTCATCAATTTATGCCATGAATTTCTGGCTTGTAAAATGAAAAACCATCCCGCGGTCATTTTGGAGGCACAGAGATGGCAGTTTTATCATTAAAGGGACAAAAAAAACATTCTGCAAATTTCTGTGTGCAAACCAGCTGCCTGTTTGGTGCTAGGTCAGGCTTTGTTTAGGCTATTGATCAAATGTAAGCCTAGAGCTTTGCTGCTAGGCCTGGAGCTGGCTTTCCCTCCCCCGAGTTCCTGAATGACAAAGTATTTGAGTGGAGCTGGCACTTCTTTGTTGGGTTGTTTTGCAAATGCAGACCCAATTCTTAACAGGAGAGCAGAAAACGGGGGTTTCTGCTTTACAGTGATAAATGCTGGGGTTATGTTGTCCTGATTCCTTATAATAACACGTGTCCTTTAAATAAAAAAATGACAGTTCATACAAGAAAAATCTCTTCCTTTGAGGTTTGTTATCTACTTCTGTTCAACAAAGCTAGACTTTATCTTTGAGAAACAACTTCCCATGTATATATGAGAACTATCTCTAAATATTGCCCTTTTGCCTTCTAATTAGCTAAATCCATTCTGCAAGTGGACAGTCATATTCCAAACTAAAACTATGTAGGGAGTTCATTGGGAATAATAAGTGTGAGTTTCCAACTTTCACCTTGGTTTGAGCTAACTTTGCAGGATGGAGAAGCCCTCTCACTATAAAGTCTGAGCTACAGGGTTCTTGTGGTTTTGAATGTTGCCTGTTTTATCATGATAAATTCTGGTGTGTTATAGTTTGAAGTGATTTCCCTAAAAGTAGATTTGCACAATTGCCGGAAAACCAGCTCAGCTCTTCACCTGCTCTGTTTTCTGCCAACAAATAGCAAATTAACTTGACTGTACTTGAAGTATTTTCTGTATATTTTTAAATTCTCTTCTATAAGTGATTTGAATCCCTGTTGAAAGAATCTTCTGTCAGGGGCATCTTTCAAAGTTCCCATATGGGTTCAGTTTCATAATTATGATTGTGACTGCTATATATAGTGTTGTTTTTTTTATCGAATAGCAGCAATCAAGCCTTGAGGGGTGTTTTGTACCTGTGGCTGGTGTGTCATACCAGGATAGACATGGAAATGGTGCTGGTTAAAGTCGTACAAAGCTGTAGGAGCCTTTTGCAGAGGGACTTAGGAGTTTCAACACATTTTAATGAAGCAGCTTTTCCCAAACCAACTGCCTCTTCCAAGATTTGAGCTGTCCAGTTCTGCACTCTTTGCAGTAGATACGTGAGCGGCTCTCAGGTTAATGAGGAATGAGGGCACATTGAGCGTATTCAGACTTCTGGCTGCACAGTTGCCAAAAATGAAGCAGGAGAGCTCTCTTCCATCTGTCATTCCTTACAGAAACCAGCAGTTTAGAAGTAGATGTAGCTGAGAGTTTATTTGCTGAGCTTCAGAGTTCATGAGTACACAGAAGAGAAAAAAGGCAAAATTTATGTGTTTGTTTGGGGAGGGAGGCAAAGTGAGTTTGCTGTGCAAATTTGTAAACAGGGTAGAAAGGAAAGGGAAGTTTCCTGAAAACATGTGCTAAAATAAATGAAGTCCAAGCTCAGATTGCAAATCTTGTGAAGTCATGCAGAGCGTCGTGGGAGAGTGGTCCTTGTGTGGAGCAGATGTTTGGGGAGGTCCTGCAGTCAATGGCTGCAGTGTCTGACTCCCCTCAGCCCCTTCCCCACAACACAAGGTTGTTTCTGCCGAGCAGAAAAAAAAAAAAAGTGATGCTTTTTTACTACACTGACACAAAGCTTAGTACTAGATTCTTCTTATACTGCAAAGTGGTGTTAATAAACATGGATCACATATAGGAAGTCAGTTCTGTGCTTGCAACATTATAGGTGGTTGTTTTTTAGTTGAAAGATGGTTTAGAGTGTTTCTTGTAGCTTTACTGCAGTGTAATTTTTTGTACTCATTGGCTGGATCCAGGTGAAGACTCAAAATCCGTTTGGGGTGAAGCTTTTGTGGTTGGATTGTGCATTACCAGTTGATAATATTGAGCCCAGAAGGTCTGGGAGGTGTTTACTCTTCTAGTAACAGCACCACAGGTATTTTTATAAACATCTCTCGATGTCTTTCTGAACCCGGCTGTGTGACATACTGAATGCACTGCAGAAATCAGTGGGTTATCGCCTGTTTTTCACAGTGAGGGAGCATAAAGTTAATCACAGTGAAGCTTTGACAAGGCACCAGGCTCAGCCTGACCGAAGGGCCGTGCTCTCCGGAGGCGATGGAGCAGAGCCTGGCCTGACCCTGCACCTGCACCACATGGCTCGAGGCCTCGTGGAGCTGAAGTTTCCTGTTACAAACTGGCTGCTGTTTTCCAAACAGACCTCCTAAAGCTCCAAAGTATTGCTCAACGGACCACAAACTGAAATTAGTATTGATTCACCTTTTGGGGCTGATGGCAGGATCGCCACACAGTCGCACGTTGTGTTGCAGAGACTTAAATAGCTTTGGCAGTTGTGGGTTTGCTGTTTTGTCAAAACCAAATTAAATAGAAATACTGTACAGAAATATTTCTTATTTATAGAATCCTAAGGTCTCTCTACCACAGAATCTGGGCACTGGCTTTTAAAACATGATTTTTTTCTTGGAGTGGGTCTTGGTCTTTGAATGCATTCGTGTGTCTTCCTGGCAGGTATGGCTGGCTTGTGGGCAAGATCTCCCTTTTGAAACCCGATGCCATGCCCTGAATGGGATGGGATATGATCAGGAAATGGGCTGTTGGTAAAAACATCACTCAAGTAGCTATTAATTCACCAAGATTTATTCTGTGATAAGAGAATAGTTTCAGCAAGATTGTAAAGAGATGCTGAGATACGGTTCTGCTTTGTTTTTGGTGAAATCCAGCCTGAGCTGGGTTCCCTTTAGCTGTTGAGTTGTTGTATATGAGTGTTGAAGGTGTTTCTGCTTGAAATTCAGGCCAGCTTCCTGTGTGAGCAAACTGGAAGTTCATCGAAAAATTGAAACTGATTCTTAGGGCACACTATTCTTAGTAGTGCCCACTTTTGGGAATTTCCATTAGAGATGACAGTAGCTGTTAAATACAGATAGGCTGATACAAGAAATAACGGTGCATGCCAGCAAAGAATGATGTGCCAAAGAAATCAGGCTCAGGTATCCCCTTGTTAAGTGGGTTTTCAAACTTGTCACTGCATTAGGCTGAGTAATATTCTGAAGTAGCTGGGGAATAGCTGCTTTTTCTTCAAAATTAAATGAACAAGTAAAATTCTAGTGACTGTTTCCCTGCTACTGAAACCTCAAGTCTTCAGTAGGCTCAGATGAGTTAGAGATGGGATGGATTTCTTCAGACTCCCTTCATGTTGTTGTTGATGTTTATACAAATCTGCTGGGGTTTGTTGCTGTAGAAGTTCAGTCTTCTGTACCTTTCAAGGTCAAGGTTTGCCAAAAAGAGTGGGGAGAACTGCAGGTGTTGGTGTCAGTATGCGTTTGCCTTGAAACCTGTTGTTCGTAGACCAGTGTAACCAGGAGATTTTAATTCAGGCATGAGGAGATGGGATAAAATAGAAAGTTGTCACAAATAATTGTTTACTGCTAAAGTAACATTAATGTTTATGTGCAGCAAAGTGAAAGACAGACATCCCACTTAGACTCCCTAAGGTACCTCGTGTTTCCTGCCATGGTGGTGTAGGGATGTGCTAATCCTACAGCTGAGGAAGGGAAGAGGGAGCTCCCTCCTGGGCTGTTCAGTTCAATTAACATCTCGGTTTCCCCTTGCTGGAGGCACTGATGTTTCAAATTGTGCTTATAGAAGACTAATATTTCCTCCTGCCTGTAGGCAGGCAATAAAGCTGGTGGTTTGGTTGCAGATCCTATCAGGTATAGAACAGAGTATGGAATTGAGGATATGGCCTGCAGCTTCTTAACCCTTTACGGAGCAGCACAACAATAATGTCAAAGCAGCTTCTGACCTGATTACATCAGAAATTTCACACCTGCAGTGCTGCTGTATCGCTTTGCACACACACTTGTCTGGGTGTGTGGAGATAGAGAGCTGGTCCTTTGGGGCAACAGCAGAGCAGTACTTCAAAGTTGAGGGATTTGCATAGCCCTCCTGTGATGCCTTGTTTTATTGAGTAAGCAATATTAGGGAAGTTTACACTGGTGTTGCAGTGCCTCTAGGAGATAGTGCTGGCCTGGTTCCTGAAATTCATTTTTCTCTCTCGTGCAGAGATGTGAGCCCCCAGCATGGTGCACTGAAGTTGTGCAGACATGTTTAATCTTACTGAACTGAATATCTGCTTTTCAGCATCTGAGCCCCGAGGATACAGTGCTAGTCAGAACAGTGAGAAATGAGGCTCCCGCGCGGAGCAGGTAGCTCATCTCGGAACACGCATGGAAAAGAGCTTACATCACACTCTCACCTGGACTGCTGCCCTTGATCTATGGCACTTGCTAAAGGAGGAAGTAAAACCGAGCATGTTTAAGCAAATGCTTTCCATGTTTTCATCTTATTTTTTGTGCTCAGCTTGGCTGAGTGTGGGCGGTGGCTTTTGGGCAGGGTATAAGGTTCCTCCCAAGCCTACTAGAAAAGAGGGGTTATCTTTGCCATTCAGACTGAATGTGCAAAGAGTCTGTAATCAGAGGTCAAAAATAAAGATGACTATAATTAGTAATGTCCAAAGCAACTGGAAATTGTGTCAGGCAGATCTGAGCCAGCTTCTCTGTTTTTTTTTTTCCATTGCCTAATGAATGAGAGCTGAGGTTACTCTCCAAGGATGAAAGAGGGCTGAATTTTTCCCATTCAGAGCCGGTGCTGTGGGGCAGACAAGAAGCCAAGGCTCCATTTACAACCTTGTTTGTCAGCTGTTGAACCTATGGCCAGGTTGTGAGCAATTAGGCTTTTCCCTAAAGCATCTGAAATAATGCCTTTCTGCTTGGTGTCCTGCCGAGTGCCTGTGACGACATCCTGTCACCTTGGAGATGGATAAACAGCTTCAGCAACATTGGGTTATAATCTTTCAGGTCTGAGTTTCAAAGCTGACGGCCGTACGACTGAAACCCAAGCCCAGCAAAGGTTTTTCAGCGTAGAAAGAGCCTAAATGTGCTTGAGAAAATGAGAGGAGGGGAGAAGGAGTTGAAGCAGAGCTCGGTGATGAGGCTTTTTGCTTGGCCATGGCAGTGGTGTCAATGAAACAGATGAGCTTTGGCTCATGGGCTCCCCACAGCCCGGAGTGACTCAGGTGGTGCGCACGCACACTTGTGCCTGCAGGGCTTTATTTTTAGATGTCTGAATCACTGTCATGACCATATCCTCCAAAAGCTGCTAGACAAGTGGGGATGCCCACGGACCCCATATTAAGTCATGTTTGGTGAACAGAGGAATTCAGCAGATTCCCTCTCAACCGTTGTAATTTCTGTGTTCGGGGCTGTTTGCTGAAGTAATGCAGATGTTATGCCTTGTAGCTGGATTTTTTTTTTCCATTTAAAATTAAATGTTTAGTTAACATCCTTGGTGGCTTTCATGGGTAGAACAGGGTGAGCAAGGACCACATTGTTGATGTTGGTGTTGGAGGCTACTTGAGTCTCTTGTTGTTCTAGTGCTGTTGGCACTGGGGGAGTTACGAGTCATGTTACCAGTGTTGTAATCCCATCAGCTCTCTGGGGCTTGCAGGGCTGTGCAAAATCAGTACTTAGATGGGAAATTACCGGAGACTCGCCAGATGCTGCACAAAGGTTTGCTGGTGATTGCTGGTGTTTCTGCTTGGGGGTTGATATGGCACCAGGTCTGCTGGGGCAGCTTTTGATAAACCACAGCAAAAGTCCTGTCTGCTGCTTATCAATAAATTACAGTATCGTGTTCAAAAAGAAATCTCAAAGCCAGCTTTGGTGTGCTGGAGGAAACTGAATTTGGGTAGCAGTTTAACTTCCTTAAATCCCTCCTTGTTTGATTAATTTTAGCTTTTTGCCTTTTTCTTTTCTTTTTCCCCTGTAAATCGGTTGAGTGATACTGCTGCGGTTTTCAGCAGATAAAGGATTCCTGGTTTATGTATCTGCATACAAGGAGATTCTCTGTTCTGAAATACCAGGCAAAAAGAGGAGTAGAAGGGAATATGGTCAGCTGCTCTGAACTTGCTACTTGATCGTGTGCATCTTCTCTTCTTGCAACCTGAAGATTTGCTTCCAGATACGATACTGGAAGGAAGAAGAGCTGTAATGTTAATGCACCATAAAATTAATGTCGTTGACTAACGCAGTCCTTTTCACTGCAGTTGGGAGATGTGGCTGAATTGATAAGTTGCCCTCTCTGCCTTCCAATTCCCGTGCAAACACTGCGAGCTCTTTCCACATGAGGTTGCTGCAGCTGGAGATGCCTCATTCATGGTTGCTTAGAAAGAAAAAAAAAATCAAAATAAAAATGTGCTCTCTGACAAATAAAAATGTTTTGCTTCCTCTGGAGGCCCCAGAGGGCGGCATAAAAATAATGAAGCCTGTGAGTCAGTGAGCATTGCCTGGCCAGCTGAGAGGGAACTGAGCCTCCCTTTTCCAGAGAAGTTTGTGTGCTGTCATTGCACATCATTAATGCTCACTGGTTTATGCTCATTCACTGTAATGTTGCCAGAAATGAAAAAGGGCAGTCGGTCTTTCCGCTCCCAAAAGCTGACTGCTTCCAAGGTGACGTGATGTTAGAGGAAAAGTTTCTTTAGCACTCGAGAACGATTGTTTGATTCTCAGCTGCCCTTCCTCCATCGTTTTCCTCTAAAACCTGGCGGCTCTCCTAGCAATTGGATTCCCTGGAGAGGGACTTGGAGCAGCTTACAAACAACTCCACCTAAGGTACAAAGGTTAGGGTGGGCAAACTTCCTGATTGACACCGGACCCTCCCTTTTTTTTCCTTTCCAGGTCTCCTACCAGGTCTTTTTTTGTTTCTGCATAAATTCTCTTTGCTTCAGTCTCTGGGGATAATGGCAGAGTTGAGAAAAGTAAACTCACAGAGCTGGGAGTAGTAGGTCTGAGGCTTTTGAGCACCCGTGATGCAGCAGTGATATGCTGATACATTATAAGGGATATTTTAATTCTGTTCTGTCACATTCTGTCTTTTCTGTACTCAGGATCCCAGTTCATCCTTTTGGGAACATGCAGCATTGCACAAGTGCTGCGTATCAGCGTTTTTAGGCTTCTAAACATCCTCAGGAGAAAGAGGGTGTGAGAAGCAGCTGAAGGCTGTTTGCTGTGTAATGAGAGAGCCAGCGACACATTGCAGGTGTGAAAGGGTGGAGAACATATCTGGGGTTCTCCTCATCTGTTTCTTCAACCCTCCTTAAAACCTCGTGCTTTCTCTCCACCTTCATAGCTACACTTTGGCAGGCTTGAACATTTTATCACAAGACAGAACTATTAAAATTTATTTTTACAAGTGCCCCTGCAGTAGTTTTCTGTTGCCTGCAGCTCACTGGTGAGCATCACACTGTGCCTCCTGTGCCAGCTCTTCTGCAGAGGAACTCGGCTGTTTCCTGCAAAGCTCAAAGGCTTGGATTTTCTGTCAATCACTGATTTTAATATTTACATTACAAGAGAGCCCAAAAGCTTTAGCCAGGGCTCAGTCCCCCAGATCTTTGTGGTTACAGGTATGTAACAGATACAGCTCTTGCCCTAAGGGTGGAAGGAAGATGTTGGGAATTCTAGTAATATTCATATAAAATCTGGGAAGACCTGTGCTTTGCAGAATGTTCCGTGATTATCGTGGTAAGCTCTCATGTGCCTCTGTGCCCATCCTGAATCACCTGTTTTCCTGTGTTTCTGAGAGCAGGACTGCATCTGGAGTAGCCCCAGAGCCTCTGGCTGGTGCTGCATCGCAGCACACACATCCTGAGCAGAAAGGTCGTTTTGAACTCTAGCTCGTTATTTTTGCCTTTTGCTTCAGAACTCTTAAAGTCCCTGTCAGCTAGGGTTTAGCTGAAGCCTTGCAACTTGCCTTTTGTCTTCTCAAATGATGGAGCTGAGCCCAAGGGAACAAATGCCATTTTAATGGGCATCGTTGTGTAACTTATTACATAAGTCACTGCTGCCTTCAAAGGACTCGTGGCAAAAGTGGCAGGAGCAGTTGATTAAAAATGTGCACAATAGCTTCATTATGACATGGGGAGAAATGTCTGCTGTTATTTTTAATCTGATAGCTTTTAAATATGTGCATCCAGCAGAGACCCAAATGGCCTTTGAAAAAGGAACCATTTGTGGAATAAGAGTTTTAGACTCCACTTCGTTCTTTCTAACAAGCTGCAAGAGTCAGGACAAGCTGGAAAATGAACTATAACCCTTTTATAAGGTTTTGTCTCTTCTAAAGCTGCAGGGTTTTGTTGTCTGAACACACAGAGAGTGAGAGAAGATGGAGGGTTTAGTTTTTCAGGTGAAGGAAAGAAAAGGTACTGTATTCTAAAGTTTGTGGGGTTTTAATTAAAAATAAGTCTATTTTCAATCAGTTTTATATGATCTGAGCACTAGACAAGTTGAGCAGTTAAATTGCCCATCCCAGCTGCTGGAGCCTCCCTGCCATGGAGCAGCAGTGACACAAACAGGACCAGGAGGTGCAGAAGCAGGAAGGGGATTATTTCCCGTTTCTGAAGCCTCCCATGTGCTGGTTACACGGGGCCAGTGAGTGGGACCCAACAGATGGAAACTCTGCTGTGACTGAGCTCTGTAAAAGGCTGAACTTTCACTTTGACTTTAAAGCCAGTAATTTTCTGCTGGCTTAGGTTGGTGGAATTCACCAGCTTGTGTGTTTTGACTTATTTTCTGGCCTTCATTTGAACCCAAGTGGAGAGTGACCATTTGACTGTGTCAGAGGTGGACGTTGGGCTTTGACTTGCCAGCTTTCTCCTAAGCAGCCTTAGTTTCTTCGCCCACAAGCACATAAGCTGATTTACCTGCCTTCCCTTTTAATCCACTGTTGTTTTAAACCTGCAGTTCTTTCCTCACCAGATTTAGCTTTCTGTTGGCAAACTGGCAGCAGCAGCACCCGTTGCTGGAGCTTGGGGAGCTGGTGGGGAATCAGGTGGCTCCTGGTTGGCCATGGTCTCCTGAGCCATGGTCTGCCTGGTCCGGGGCCTTGATGGATGCTGAAAAACCCCTCTGGCCACACCTGGCAGCAGGGCTGGTTGGAGCAGGCGTGTCAGACGAGCTCTCTGGTGTTGTGTGTGTGGTCAGACCCCAGACGCGTGCCGGGGGAGACGAGCCTGGGAGCTGAGCGGGGCCGTGACTCAACAGCTGGAGCACGTTCAAGCACGGCGGAGCGGGAGCCTCGCTAACAGGGGATGGAATTAGCTATGAAACGAGTGACGTAGTAAAGCTTCCAGTCAGAAATCAAGAAACTCGGATCCGTAATAAAGTCATTTTGAAGGGCTTTTTTTTCCAGTTGTGTGCAGCAGCACAGCATCCAGACGGATGAAATATGAGGGGATGGAAAGTCAGTGGTTCCTTTGAGACAGAAACACTTTGATACAACTTTTTTTTTTCCCCTTTCCAGTTGAAATCACTCCATTGAGTTTATTATCCTGACTTTTCCCATTCATCTCACAAATATTTGGACACTGCATAGAAGTAGGTGTGGGGTACCCTCCTCCTGCACACCAGAGAGGAGAAAGCCAGTGCTGAGACTCCAGCTAAACACTGCTGGCTATTCATCAACAAGAGGCGAGGGTAATATGATAGAATAATTTCCAGTGGGCAAACTCCCAAGCTCAGAACAACCTCAATGCTGCATTAAGGGGTTTGGTTACTGTAGATAGGCAGGAAGGAGCAGAGGGACAGGAGAAGTGGTTTGAGCACTGCCATGGCTCTGTTTTCTGCCTCTGTGTATGTTACCAAATTATTTAATCTGTAAAGGCATGCTGTGCCGTTTGAACCTTTTAACTGGACAGACACACAGGACATGGAAGATATTTAAATTAGGATATAGTATTAAAAAAGTGACTTTTTCAAGGCAGACCAGTGCTGTGGTAACCAGTCTAGGAAGTCTTGCTCAGCTGTGCTCTTTGGAGGAGGGTTTCAGGCTTCATCTGTAAAAGCTTAGGTCCCTTACACCTGTGAGCTAGAATCCCTTCCTACTCAAGTGTCACTTCTCTTTTATACCACTTCATCCAGATTCATTACAAAGCAAATTCTGTTTATAATGCTTGAATGATGTATCAGCTTGCAAACTGTAAAGCCCAGTGTGCCGAGTAATTCTGTTGGCATTCACTGAACATAATCACAGGAGCTCCACAGCTTGATCCATGAGTAGGGGGAGAGGGCCGAGGGCCTGCAGTGATGGAGATGCTGTACCAGAGTCACTGACTCACCCTCTGCTCTGTTTAGACAAGTTGCTTCACCTCTCTGCCTGCTTTCCATCTGCAGAGTAAGGTTAAGGCCTGACTGTTTAAGGATGAGAACGATGTGTTTGTAATGTGCTTGGAACAAGAAAAGCTCTATTTTAAGTGCTAAGTGTAATTGAGTGTGAGAGAATATTGGTTTGTGACTCATTTGTTTAACTGCAAATGCATCAGAAACTTGTGAGCAGATGAGAGCTGGAAAGTGCTTGGTGTAGACGGAAAGCCAAGGCAGTAAAAAACTGCATTAATTTGTGATCTTCAAAGCAGGACTTAGCAGGGCTGTTCAGACAATAACGTTTATTATTTTTGCAAATGTCAGCTGGTTTACTTCACTAGTACTATTTTAAGCAGTTCCTATTCTGCTCCAGCCACTTGCTTCTGTCCTTGCTCTGTGTGTCTATCCTCCCTCAGAGTGTGGCACACATGATTTGGTGTTTGGTGTGACCAAAGGGTAAAAAGAACAAAGGAGCAGTGGTTGACTGGTGGTGGTGGTGAAGAGGATCTGCTGGCAGCAGAAAAGGAACTTCCTCTGATGACATCTCCTTTTGGAGGTTCCTGACCATGCACACATGTTGGTTCAGCCATTCGTGTGCTTGCCCCGTGAAGGTGGGTAGAGAGGTCTGGTGGCAAGGAGAAAAGGAAATGGCAATCTTTTGAAATTTTTCTCATTTCCAAATATCTTGTCCCTACAATGCAAAATTATCACCGTAGGTAACCAAGGGTTTTGTAGGCATTGAGTGTTTTCTTGCTGAGACCGACAGTTTGGATCTCACTGCAGCCCGTGGAGGAGCCAGACACAATTTGTTGCTGTCACCATTACTTCCCTGTAGATTAATTATTGTAATTGTTTGCCAGTTCTTGAAAAATTAATTGAGAGCCTTGACTTCTCATGGCAAGCGTGCATATGCGTGCAAATATGGAAATTCTCATATGGTGTATGGAATAAATACAAATGATTTTTTGGGGAGGAGTTCAAGAGTGTTATCACAGCAGCCAGGAACTCTCTTCAGTGGTGACCTTCAGCACCCTGTGGAGACAGAGAGGTTTTAAAGGTTTGGAGATCCTCTTGTGGATGTAAAGCACTGACGTAAATTGTTGCTAAGTTGGGGTGCCAGCTGCTGTAAGTGATTCTTCAGAGGCCAACTGATACGCCTGGATTTATCTGCAGTGGCCAAGGTTTTTCGTGCTTCCCTCCTCAGTGCACTAAACGGGACTTTATGATACAAAGAAAACCTGGGAAAACATTTACTTCTGTAAGTGGAGAACAGGTCTGCAGCCAGACTAGATTAGGATCGGTGCTCGTGTGGCTTCCATTCATAGGATGCCTGCAAAGTCTTGGTCTAGGGGACATAACTCACCAGAGTATTGGTGAGTGTGCTCACAGCAGGGTCATAACACACTACCGGGAAACCAAGTGTAAAGAAAGACAAGCAGGGTTCCTTTCCTTGAGCTGTGGTGAGGTGGTTTCTGAGTACAAGGAACAGGGTTTGCACTGCTCTGTGGTATTTAGCTGCTGGGTGCTAATTTGACTCAGCAGCCTTTGCAGTTTGCAGTCTGCATGCTAACGAGGTGCTGCAGTGCTGCATGCATGGGGCTGTCCTCTGGACTCATTACAGCCAGTGCAGTTAATGCCCAAATAATCTAAAAGAAAAATGAAAAACAGCAAAACTGCTTACTTTTCTTGATAATGTAGTTACAGACAAGTTGGGTAACTTCTGCTGAATTATCTGGGTCACTAGAGAGCAATTCAGACCTTCATTTATTAAAGTGCTCTTTGCTCAAAATACTTTCTGAATTGCTCTCTACAAGGCAGTTTTTATTTAGCTTCATGGTTAAACAGATAAAAATGTATTTCAACAGTAAGTCTGCATATGGCATGATTGCAAACCTTTGAGACTTCTGCTTTTAGGTATTCAAAAAACAATGAAAATACAATTTTTAAAAGAGCCAAGTGGTTCTGCAGTTCAGCTCCTGGAAGGATGCCCCAGTATCGAAGCGGTTCCTCTGTTCTCTGGTTTTTCTGGTACATTGGAAATGAAATCCATTGCAGATGACAAGGGCTGGCATTTTTTTTCAGATTATCCATGGAGCCACATTCAAAATAGATGCTGCTGAGTGGGTAGAGATCAGCATCCTGGGAAGGGCATTACCTGGGATTGTGTTCTCCAACCCTGAAGCAGCCAGGTCGTGGGTACCAGGCAGAGCCCTGCCTGCTCTGACCCACAGCCAAGGGCTCTGCTCTGCCAGAGGTCTGTGAACGAGTCACTTCATCCCCTTGACTCGGTTGCTCATCTGCCAAAGAGGCACGGTGATTGCCTCCTTTGTAAAGTACTTTGGGACCTGCTGGAGATAAGTGCTTTGAAGAGAGGTGATTTTCCTCTTCTCTCCAAGGCACAGAGCAGTGCAGTCCTGCTGTCCCTGCCTCTCCTTTGCAGCGTTCCTGCCTCCAAGGGAAAGCAGGAAATGATGGTGATATTGTGGTTGAGGAAAGCAGGAAATGATGGTGGCACTGTGGTTTGAAACATAATATAGAGCCACAGTTTATTAATTTTCTTTATCGTGTTCCACTCAATAAATTTATGTGGTGCAAGTCTCTTCCAGATAATGCTGTAACACAACACCCCTGGTTTCAGCATATTTGCCCTAATCCAGTAATGCTTTTCTGTGTCTTTCTAGATTCTGAGCGTTCCCATCTCTCCTCGTTCACAATGAAGTTGAAGGGCAAGTTTCATTCACCAAAAATAAAGAGAACACCTTCAAAGAAAGGAAAGCAAGCTGACCTGACAGTGAAAACACCAGAGAAGTCAGTGAACAAAGTAAGCAAAAGCCATGTTCTGTTATCCTGATGGTTTCTTGCTTCCTGGTACTCAGTTTATCATACTCTGGTGTGTGACTTTGTCCTGTACATAATTCTGCAGCTCAGGGATCCTCAGGGTTACTTTATGGTTACCTATAAACAGCACTGTGTAGCATTAAATCAAGGCATATACTTCCCTTTGGAGAGCATGATGAGACCTCCTTCCACAAGCATCTAAATATCTCATTATGGAACATGGTGTATGGCCTGACACATCCTCCCCACATGCACACCCTGTGGGTTATGCTTACAGCTTCCAAATAGCTGCCTGGTTTTGGGGTGTGACCCTTTTAAAAACCCCAGACCCAGGCGAGCACATCCTTGAAGCTGGTCCAAAGATGTGCTCAATCTCTGATGACACCAGCAGGGAGAGTCACACAGATGTGTTCAGGCAGCTGCTGATCCAGCACAATGTTCCTCAGACCAAATGTACTCCAGGTCCTCTAAGAAATGAGGTCACAAACTGATCTGTGTTATCTCCTCTCCTGTTGTGACCTGATTATGTAGCTGGGGACTATCTCTGTGACAGCACTGTTGCAGTCAGTTTTCAAGTACAAATCGAAGCCAGAAGTTAAGAACAGTCGAGGTTGTTTATGATAATTAAACATCATTCTCAGCTGTTAAAAGTCTCATCCAATGTGCAGTGCCAGACACGCAGAATTCTTCAGATTATCTCTGCTGAGAGTTGTTGTAGTGTTACTGAGAGCAGCCAGCAAGATAAAGTTTTCTTAGGCTGTGTGACTTGCTTAACACCCAGAGAAGTCTCTGCAGCGCTTCCTCACCCTACTCTGCACCATCAGGTGGAAGATGATGAGGGTTTTTTCCCCAGGCTGTAGGTTTTTTCCCCAGGAGGCTGTGGATATGCTTTCTAGGGAGCCAAACACCTTGCATTGCTGAGTGCTATTTAAAAAATAAAATAAAATAACCCCAGTGAGTGTACTCCATTAAAGCTTTTAATTCCAATGATGTTTCAGGATGGTATCTTGAGATAATTTAGAGGCCTTCCTTTAAACTGATATGTGACCACATTAAATACATTAGAAAATGAAGAGCCCTTTTCAAAATGTGGTCTATAGCAAATGCATGGTAATAATAGATGAAGTTTTTGCCTTTCTATTTTTCCCCTAAAAACAGTGCAAGAGGATTTACTAATAAGCCATGCTGGACATTAAAACCATTTTTTATGTACAGATTGGGATTTTTTAAATTGGAAAACAAAACACTTGCCGTAATTTTTATTACTGTACGTGATTATTTAAGCTGCACTCATTTTTGTGCTGTGAAATACTGTTGATTTCTGGCTCATTCCTTATCTATTTTAATAGCTACTGTCCAACTAATCAATTCATTGGATGTAGTCAGCTCATTAGCTTTGTGTGGAGGGAGTGGGGAAGAGGATGTGCCTGGACTGTCGCCAGGTTTTCTCACTGGAATATAGACATCAGTTGACAAACGGGAGATCTTCTGTCAGAAGGCTCACTTGATAAACCAAATATCATCCTTTTCTCCCTCTTAAGTACTTAAGATGCTATTTTTGTGCTGTTGAAGTAGATAATCACTGTAGAGCAGAAATAGCAATACTAAAAATTAATGTAAAATCACGATGTGTAAGCTGAAGGATATGCTCAGCTCATGCAAACATCATCTTCTCCTCTTCCCCTTTATACCTGGTTAGGGGCAGCATTGGGGGAGTTGTTTTCAGAACCTCCTTTTCTCCTCTGAACCCTGTCTGTGATTCTTATCCTAGGGCATATTGTAGGAACAGGAGTGTCCTTCAATACTATATACAGACTTATGATAGGTTTTACACTGCCAAAATGTAAGGGAAAAAAGGATGATTCCAGCTTTTGTAATTGGGTGTATTCTGTACAGCTCACTGTGACCCTTTCTGGGTCAGCTGTGTCTCATACATAATGCATTTTCAATTTGATTATTAAGGGAAAATTTCAGAAATCATCCAAAAATGTCTATATGTGTCAGGCAGCGAGTGGAGAGGAGATGC
>QWTY01026504.1:0-24805 GCA_008033365.1 Pseudorectes ferrugineus | reverse complement strand
AGCATGTGCCCAGGTGGCCAGGAAGGCCAGTGGCATCCTGGTCTGTATCAGGAGTGGTGTGGCCAGCAGGATCAATGATTGTCCCTCTGTACTTGGCACTGGTGAGGCCTCAGCTCGAGTGCTGTGTCCAGTTCTGGGCCTCTCACTGGAAGAAAGACACTGAGGGGCTGGAGCAAGTCCAGAGAAGGGCAATGGAGCTGGTGAAGGGTCTGGAGCACAAGGGTCTGTGAGGAGCAGCTGAGGGAGCTGGGGGTGTTTAGCCTGGAGAAAAGGAGGCTCAGGGGAGACCTTATCCCTCTCTACAACTGCCTGAAAGGAGGGTGTAGCCAGGTGGGGACCAGTTTCTTCTCCCAGTGACAGGACAAGAGGAAATGGCCTCAAGCTGTGCCAGAGGAGTCTCAGATTGGACATTAGGAAGAAATTATTCACTGAAAGGGTTGTCAAGCATTGGAATGGACTGCCCAGGGAAGCAGTGGAGTCACCATCTCTGGTGGTGTTCAAGGAATGACTGGACATGGCATTTAGTGCTATGGTTTAATTGGCATAATGATGTTTAGTCAAAGGTTGGAGTCAGTGATCTTGGAGGTCTTTTCCAACCTCAGTGATACTATGAAGGTGAGAATAACCTTCTACTGATTTTTTTTAATATTCAAGCAGAGTCTGAGAGTTAGCTGGCATCTTCTCTGAACTGATAGTAAAAAAATGTATCCATATGCTTCTCTTTTTCTACTACAGTAAGTGCTGACATATCCTCTTTGTTATTTAGCTGTGAACAGTCTTTCCTTCAGTATTTCTAAAACTGACATAGTGGCCTTTTCAGCTTGCTGTCTAAAACCTGATATAAATTTCAAAGAATTCAATTTTAAAATTCCTTTTAACATTGTTGCTCTTTAAAAGACAGAAGATCTGAGACATGAGTAGATTTTTATCTTATCCAGGGGCAAGGTATTATCATAGCATAAACAAGATAAAGATGAGTGTGTAAAGTGCTGAAACAATGTTTAAAAGGAAATAGCAATTAACAAATTCTTTTCATCCCACTTCCCTACTTTCTCTTTCTGGAATGGAATTGATTATGATATATTACAATCTATATTTCATACAATAAAAATAAAATTAAATATAAAGAAAGCTGAAAATTATAACAATAAACAATAAAAATAAGATTATGTCAATTAATACTAGAAGAGTAATACAAATTGACATGATATGCAGGCTTTAAAATTCAAATAGTCAAAGAGCTAAAATCGCACAAAATTATTTTCAGTACTGAATATGGAGGTAAAAGGGTTCTGATCTTATTGAGAAGATCTAAGGAATAATAGTAAAATTCATTCATTAAAAAAAACAGCAACAACAGAAGATTTCAGGTACATCAGACAAATGTTCACTGCAGTTTATATTGCACCTCCACATCTATGGCCAGAGAAAAATCTCTTCCAAGAATTTTTTTCTGTTAACAGTTAGTCTGCTTGTCACTCTGTATCTAATGTAGTTGTTAAAACAGAGGAACCAGAAATTACATTTTCAGTTACGTTGTTGGACACCATGCGTAGACTGCCCAGCAGCTGGAGCAATCATGGCCCAGGATGATCTGTACACTTTGGGAATCCAGCCCTAGGCATGCTTGAGAAGGTTGTTCAACTCTGCTTCTGGTGTCTCCACCATGGTGCTTAGAGTAGAAGAGACATGTGTGAACTTCTACTTGTATATGATAAATGAAAATCTGTACTGTTCTGATTGGCAGTCCATCAATATTTTTAATCCTTTTTTGTCCTTAATTTGTTGACAGTCTGCACCAGGAAAGGTCAGAATCACTCTACTGAGAAGAACAGTCTTGCAATGAACAGAGCTGTTGGCCTTTTTTACCTGTTCTTTTTGCTTCTTCTGTCCTTTTATTCCTTGGCAAGCATTAAAAGAATTGGCATAGAGATACCACTGAGTGTTTTCAGTATGTCAGTTTTACCAGTTTCTGTACCTTTAACACACTTAACTTAGTTCATGGGTCAAATACCCAGTCAGTTTTCTGAGTTTTCAACCGTGAATGATAGGAGGCAGGTAAAGACTAAGCTCGACCAAAGCCATTACAAGTGCATGGTAGAAAGAGTGTAGCATTTAACAGGGGAAACTATTACAATTCCTTCTTTCTTCTTGCTGCAGTCTGGGATCACAACACATCCTTGTTTGCGTGAGAGCCAGGCTGCACCAGAGTCTTGGAATATGCCATACACAGTAACAGGATTTTTATTCTCTATTTAATAGGGATTTTGTTTGATCCGTATCTGTATCACTTCCATCACCTAAAAAAAGAAAAAAATGCAAATTTGATCTGGTGCACAGCACAAAGGCTTGCAGAGTAAGTCAAATGAGTTGCTGTGAAAATCATATTCTGAGATCTATACAGACTTGCTATGACTTTCTGGGTGGATTTTAACGCAATAAAATTCCATCAGACTTTAAGGATTTAGTTCAGGCAGCTCATCTATCACCACTGACAGACACTTCCTTTAGAAGGCTTTCACTTTAGGATACTAGTAGTAGTATTTAACAGCCTTGATCCACTGCAGTCAAAGACAACCAGATGTCTTTTGCACTACAGCCATTTCCTGCACCCTATTTGTGAAGGCGAGGATCTGTATGAGGTTTTTATGAAGATTTGGGGGTCCTCACTGCTGTGCTGTCAGCTGATCAGGATATCTCTCTCTGTGTCAGGGTTGCATTGACTTTGAATCTTTATATTTGAGTAATTTGTAAAAGAAAATGAAAGAATATAACACAGACATTGGAGAACACTGAGAAGACTGAGTTGTGAGTGCATCTCACTGGTACAGTGGGATATATTTAGTCATATGGGATAAAGTTAGCAGAGGTGTCTGACACGAAGATCTATTAGGCTGTCAGACAGTCTCCCAAGAGAAATGGTGGAATCCCTACTCCTGGCAATATTTAGCGTTTGATTAGAGAAAGCACTAAAAAATGTGCTGAAAGGAGCAATCATGTTTGACAGGAGTTTCTAATAGATGATCTCTTCTTTTCCATGCCCAATTTCTCTAATTGCGTGCTCAAACTTGAGGGAATAACAATTTAAAGACTACCTTTAAATATCTCACTAAGTATTAACTTCTCTTTGCTGTTTTGCTCATTATTATATTCACAAATGAGAAGTCCCATTACATTCTGCTTGTTTTCTTTTAATTATACCTGGCTTTTATGAATAATTCCTGTACAAGTTTGTGCTAATTGAGTTCACTCTTCTTACGTATTTTTAAAATCCAAGAATAAAAGCCTGCAGTACCTTTAATCCTTGCTAAATTGTACTTCCCAATCGGACAGTATCTATTAGAAAATTAAATATTACTGTTAAGAAGATGCTGTGGGTAGGTACTTTGGATTTTACTCCTTTGCAGTACACAGGATCAAGAAGAATTTTCAGGAACATTTTTGTTCAAATGTGATTAGCGGCAGTGCGGACATTGCTGCATGCACTGCAAGCAACACTTGTAGAATAAGCTTAATCATTGTCATAAGCAGAAAAAACAATCTCCTCTGCAACTGATACCAACTTAAAATTTAGTTTCTGTAGTGACTGATTTTCATAACTTTTAAATGCGAATGATTTTTTTCATAGTAAATTTCATTGCATCAGCACTTAAAAACTGAATACAAGGAAAAGTTTAATCAGTTCAAACATATGTGTATATATATATATGGAACACATTATTCAGGTTACAGTTTAAAAAAATATAATCAAAGGTTATCATGGTACTGGTGAAATATTGTTGAGCTGTATGGCTTGAACCAATGCTGAATAAGAGGTAGCACTGTTATGTCTTCTAAATACTCCTGTATGGTCTTTCATAAGGTAAGAAAAATGAATGGAAGAGTTAAAATGTTTATATATGGACTCAAAAATTATGCAAAATTCATAAATCACATACAGAAGATAGTTAAAATTCATTGTCCAAATTTATTTTTAGAAATATTTTTCTATAAAATTAGATTCCAGAAAATATGTGATGAACTCAAATTGTAACAATCTAGACATCTGGAATTTGATTAAGCAAGAGCTGTAGTTTATGGAAAACGTACGGGGTGTCTTCCAAATATTAGGATATAAAGATTCCAACATTAGGAAAGCCTGAACACTCATCCACTAGACCAGCTTCAGGATTAATAAATAAATAAATCTTTATTTGCCTTGGGTTTTGAGCACTTGAAAATTTGTTAACTGTTATGTATTACTAATTCATGGAATCCTTAATGGTTAAATATATTTAAATAGAGCATAAAAGTGGATCAAAAACAATAGGATTGCACAAAGAATTAACCTATGTATTTTCTTTTCTTTTCTTGACATAAAAAATATAAGGCTATTTTTGTGGAGCTTTTTTCCTTCAGTGCTGCAGTAAAATTGTATAGCTGTTAATCATCATGACTCCTACAAGTCTTTTCTTTAGGGAATTCTGTAAATTCGGAGACATGGGCAGCTTATAAAATTTGAGGATATATTTACTAGAGCACAGTATCTTGCATTTGGCCAAGTTGTATTAGCTGACTTCCAGCATTAATAATACATCATAGTGAAATTGGGTTTAAAATTAAATGAAGTTTAAGGTCCTGTAAAGCACCTATGAAAGCATTTCTGCTATTTGCTAGTACCACAGCATTTACTTGAACATTTAAAAGCTCTGAGATGGACTATCCAGTTTTCAAGGGCTTGAAAATAAAATTTCCTGGTATTCCCAGCCATTCAAGGCCTGGAAATATAATTTCCTAGATTATTATAGAGTTTATTTAACATATAGGACATTGTGTCTAGCAAGTCAAAGCACAGCGAGATGCTTTACACCATCAATAAGTTACATCAATAAACTTGGGCAGAAGAGTTGTCACTGTTTAGTAGATACTTGTAATTATTTCTGTATCTCTGATTCACTAAATCTTACTGCTCCATGGACAGATCTTAGGCCAGCTCCATCTATTGCTCTCTATCTACAGCTGTGGGAACATAAGGATGCACGAGAGGTTCACCGTCTGCTTTGCTGGAAATTTTGTAAAGAGAAATACTAGATATGATAAAGATATTAAAACCAATAGTGGGTGTATTGCAGCCCATCCTCTCTTGGCAGCTTTCTACTTTATTCATTTCAGTTCACAGGAAAAAGAAATCTTTTGTTTAAATGACATTTATGTGATAGAATGTCACCAGTGCAACTTGCTACTGTAATATATTATCACTCAAGTACTGTGTAAAGGAGTACACATCATCAGTAAAAATACCAATTAAAAACCCCTTTCTTCAGGAATCTCAGGGTCATAGACAAATGCAAAAATGCATCTTACTGCAGATACACAAAGAAGATGATGTTGGATTATTTTTCATCTCCACTTTCTGCTTATTACTAAAGTAGGTCATTTTATTGATACTGGAAGATGTTTCTGCAAGACATTCCTGTGGAGTGGGAACTGAGTGAAGGACTTGCACTGGTTAGGATGCCATTCCATAGGGAGAGGCAGTATGAAAAGCATCACAAGTAAATGGGAGAGGAAAGGGTTTCAGAGTCAGTGATAGCAAAGTTAGGGGAAAGTGCAAGAAGTTAAATGGATGTAAGCAGCAGTTGATTGTACAGAGCTTTGACACTTGGATTAGAGGTTTTGATGTGGCTTCATGAGCATAAGAGAGCAAACAGAAGGATTTGAAGAAAGATGTTAATCAGTTGAATGCTGGAGTGTAATAATTGCAGCAGCAAATTGTGTTGTACTCTAGTCTTGCAAATATGGAAGGAGTAAGAAAAGTCTCTTTTCTGTTAGATTTTCTTTTACATTTTCATTCAGTTCTGATTTTCAGTGCACCAAAATGTATTCTAAGTGTTATTCATTCATTTCGCATTTAGTTGAAAAAATACAAAAAAAAAAAAGGAAGGAAAAGAAATTATGCCTACATTTAGGAGAGCACACAGCAATTTTTTGAAAGTATTTGAGATTCTGTTTTACTATGCCTGCTTTGGCACTACACAGCTATTTGCTTTCATGTCCTCTGTCCTATCTTTATCTGGATAGTAAACTTGTTCAGTTTCACTCATTCTTTCTGCCTTAATTGTTCAGCATGAGATTTATTTAAACCATTGAAATATGAGGCCATGAATGTTGTCTGCTTTGAATTTGTAAAATCGCCATGACTGTGATTATACTGAAACTTTAATTATATTTCTATGAGCATATGTAAATTTTTCCCCTCTTTATGTTTTTCCATTCTTTTATAAACATGTTTCCCATTGCTGGTGTGAAGACCGATCTTGTTAAGAGGTTGAGTGTGTTGAGACAACTTCATTGGTTCAGTTTGTCTTATCTGGATTGTGTCATCACTGTAGACTCTAGTTCGTACATTGAATTTAGGAAGTCCCTAACATAGAGCTCTGATTTTTCAATTGATTGGTATTCCCATTTTAATTTCAGCATTATTTTTTTACTATTACTACTAATTATAATTTTGATGGATATTGTGCCACTCATTTTTTAGTTCATCTTCAAAATGCTTGGTAAATCTTCCAGTGCAGGGGATATATATATATCATCTTCAAAAAACTGATAATATCTAGTTTTTCATTTTCCTGACCCTAGAGATATAGCTGAAGAATCCATGGCCAGCTATAAAAACAGGCATATGTATTTACAGAATAATTTAGTCAGAATTTCAGTTTCTAAATATAAATTACAATTTTGTGTGTCCTTGCTCAGCAACAGACTAACTTCCCAGGTACTTCAGTGAGATTCATCTGCTTTAACTACAGGTTTTCAACACTGAACAATCCAAATATAAAGTAATTCCTATTTTTACCCCTCTTTGTAATTGGTAGAATAAAATTGCTATTTTTCTAAATTATATAAAATTAATACACTGAAATGTGTTCTTCTACATCTACTTAGAGCTGCCCCCCACCTTAGAATCATAGAATCACAGAATGGTTTGGGTTGAAAGGGCCCTTAAACATCATCCAGTTCCAAACCCCCTGCCATGGGCAGGGATTCCTCCCACTAGACCAGGTTGCTCAGAGCCCCATCCAGCTGGACCTTGAACATTTCCAGGGATGGGACATCCACAGCTTCTGAGAGCCTTACCAACTGCTTAATATGCCATTCTCCCTTGAACTGTCACTTACATGTCCTTATAAGAAGTCCCTCTCCAGCTTTTTTGTGGGCCCCTTTAAGGTACTGGAAGGTGCTCTAAGGTCTTCCCAGAGCCTTTTCTTCTCCAGGATGAACAACTCCCGCTCTCTCAGCCTGTCTTCATAGCAGAAGGGCTCCAGCCCTCTGATCATCTTGGTGGCCTCCTCTGGACTCACTCCAACAGCTCCATGTCCTTCCTATGTTGGGGACCCCAAAACTAGATGCAGTTCTCCAGGTGAGGTCTTACAAGGATGGAAGGGTGGGGCAGAATCCTCTCCCTCACCCTGCTGGCCACAATGCTTTTGATGCAGCCCAGGATATGTTTGGCTTTCTGGCTGCAAGCACACATTGCCAGCTCTTGTTGAGCTCCTTATCAACCAGCATCTCAAAATTCTTTCCCGTAGGACTGTTCTCAGTATGAGCAATAAATTCCTTCAAATTACAAACTAGCTTGCTTACCTTAAGATCAGTTATCTAAATCTAACACATCTGTCCTGGGCTCCCTTTATGGTCATTGGAAAGAAAGTTCTCATTTAAAGAACAACTCAACTTGTTTTCAAATACGTGTCAATAGTATGAATTATCCTCTAAAAATATTTTATCTCTACCCTGTGAGTCTTATGGGAATCTACTGCTAGCTTAGTGGTCGACGACTGGCTTTTAGCTTTCTAAGCTAAGGTGATGTGGATGTGTGACAAAGCACGGATGTGGCCAAGTCACAGCAGAAAAGAGAGTGAGAGAGCAACATAGAAGCAAGGCGAAGAAAATAGTGAAAACTGTGCAAAGGCCCCTTAACTGCTTTTACTTCAGAGTTATAACCTGAGGGGGATATTTATACCTTCACCTTCTCTGAGGTACAGGACTAAGTTTTGTGTACTGCTGGATGCAGCTAATGAGAAGGGCTATTCTGGTTCTCTGACTGCAGGTATTTTTCATGTTCACTTGTTTGCCAACTAAAATACTAAGTTGCATAACTCACTTTCTTTTGACTTACTGTTGTTTGTGTTTTGGTTTTTTTCTTTTTTAAAGTCTAGATATTTTGCAGTTTGCTACTTTAGAAAGAGTTGGGCTATTTTCTGTAAAAATCAAATCAGTTTTGACTCTCTTATAATGTATTTTATCATGTATTACGAGGACATACATAAAATATTGTGAGTAGGGCAGTTTTCATTAGAAGTATTAGATTTATTTTCCTTCTTGGTTTCACAGAGTTGAAACCTACCATTTTTCAGAGCATGCTGTGAAAATTCTATTTTCTAAGGCTATTCAGAGAAGAGGTGATTTAAACTTGGTGCATTTGAGTGCGGGCTGTTACTGTTTGAAACAGAGTCTTAATACTAAGAAGGAAATTCGTGTTTAAAGAGATCTGATTGTGTTATATTATGATACCCTTGTAACTAATGATACTTAAAATTTTGTTTGTATTTCTAATATCTTTTTCAGCATCTGACAATGGAAGAGGATTTGAGTAAATCTAAATAAATAAAATAAATTCTTCTCAATAGTCTCTTGTGTGTTGAATCAAATTGGTACTTAACTTTTTCTCAGGTAGTAGAATATAAGCCTTTTTTCAATTATGTCCCTTTTTGCTTCTACATCCCTTTTTCCCCTGACTATAATTTTCATTATCAGTAGTAGAGTAAGGAGTATTTCCTCCTGAAGTGAGTCTTCCAGATGCTAATTTCAGATGCTGTTGTGAGATTCTCCTAAGAGTTTTTCCAGTCTTCCCTTTGTGGGGAGAGACTAGTAAATACTTAAATAAGCTCATTTTCAAATCAGTCTTTTTTTAAATTGAGTTCTAATTTAAATTTTTACTTAACTTTTCAGCTTTTTTGGTTATTATTTTTCAACTCTAAACGATACCAAAACTCCTCAAAATCATTAGTGATTGTTAAAAAACATTCTTAGTGCCACTGCAACTTCAAGTGTGTATTTCTGTTCTTTTATCTCCCATTCAAGATGTATCATTGTAGGGTCAGAGCAAATCCTAGTCTTTGGAAGACTCACTGTCCTTTCCCTAGAAACAAAGTAAAGAGGTTTTGTTGGGGTTTTTTTTATGTCTTGGAAAGTTGTTTTGTTAAGAAATACCTGAGATAAAGGTAGCCTGGCTCAAAAACCTAGCCTAGAAATGGCTATCAATTTGACTTTGAATATTTCTAATGGTTCCCCATTGCATATTTTCCAGTTCATTGCAGTAGGCTTTTTCTTCTGAATGGTGGTGGCAGTTACCAAGGGACAAAAAGACTTCTACACAGGAAAAGTTTGTTTGTTTGTTTGTTTGTTTTTTATAGAAGCACTAATAGACCTAGAAAGTGCATGAAGTGCTGAGTCTAGTGCTGAGTAAAAAGTTGCACTGCATTTGGGGAGAGGATCCTGGGTTCTGGTCTCTGGATTTATACAGAACTGCTTTTGGAGCACCATCCTCATCACACACAGAGCAGAGTATGTGAATTTGGACACCCTTGGACTCAATAGGGTCTAGGTCGGAGCTGGGTGTTTCATCTCTCAAAGTGCCTATCCAAGAAATATTTTCAATCTTGAAAGTTGTAGGTTCTGGGGAGCTGAAGGTTAAAGAGGAGAAAACTGCTCCATGAGCTTAAGGCACTTCAAGGATGTGAAAGGAGCTATTTTAGGTCTCAGTTCTGGATGCCTTAAAGGCGTGGTGGGTATCTGGGTACAATACATCATATTAAACTTTCAATAAATGCTGGTATGTGTCTTACACAAAGATTTCACCTGCAGGATTAGAAGATAATTTTCATACAGGTTGACACAAACAAAAGAACATTATCCAGAAAATAATTTTTCTTTATTAAAGGTACTTGTGCTTTCTTACTTTGTTTTCCAACAATTCGACTTGAACCATTTGCACTCTACTGACCTGCTCTGAGCCTTTAGGGAGGCTGTTAAAGTCTGTAACATGAACCCACAGAGGTGTCAAATATTAACAAGTGTTCTCTGCCCTGCTGATGCTGAACGTTGATCCACCTCAGGCATCAAGAAACTGAGAGAGCTAATTTGTAATTGTTGCCTTTCCTGTTCTCTCAGATGGTGGGTAAGCAGGCTGAAATGTCTGTCCTCTAGCTATTCGACGTTATATAGGAACTCCCATCACCCTCATCTTCACAGTAGCAGGATCCCACCCAGTAGCATACTAATCAGTGTGACTAACATGTCTCCTGGGGTGCATTGTTTCTCTTGTCCTGTCCCCAGAAGCAAGATTGTGTATTTAGCTATATAATGTTAAATATATCACTGTCATCTGCAGGGGTATGTTTTTAGCTGTACTTTTTGCTATGAGTTTATACTAATGAAGACAAGTCAAAACGGTGCACTACCACCCAAAATGGAAGATGATGGGGTTTGTGTGGACTTCAGATTCTGGGCGAGGCCATTCCCAGTTCCAAAATGGACACTCCCTTCTGCCCCAAAAGGCTTTCTCTTACTATAGCTGACACAGTCTGAGAAGTGAAGTCACTGTCCAGAGTCCTGTCCTTCCTTCAGGACTTACAGCACCACAGGGATGCAATCTCCCACCTAGAATCCACACTTACCCTCACTGCTTGGTAGCCCAGAGGAACAGGCAAATTTAATATGCTTGACCTAAGGAGACAGAACTGAATGCTTCCTCCATAGAATGTTTTCTTGAACTTAGGAGTGCCAGTGAAGTCTTGTTCAATTCTGCTAGGGAGTTTAAGTAGGAGAATAATGAAGTACCAAACTAACACTGTACTCTGGGTGGTTATGGTAGTGTACTAGACTGATTGTTTATTGGACTGATGTTATTTCAGAGCTACCTTGCGCTGTCCCTTCTCCCCTCAGCCTGACTAAATTTTGCATAGCTTGTGGGGGGAAAAAATTGCCTTTTGCTGTAATTAATATTGAGTCAAAGATTTTTAAGTCCCCTGTTTCCTTTACCATTTCCCTTATCAGTAAGGTTTTCTTGTGACAACAAAATGTTTTGTTCCAATTTAACTAAAAATACTGGCTGCCAAGAGTCATAGAGAAAGAAAAACAAAGAGTTTCCATACAGCATTTCTTACCTACTCTGGTGTCCTGTCATATGAAAAGAGCATATCAAAAGTCATCCCTTGGATTATATCTTTATTTCTTTATTGTGTGGTTCCTGAGCATTCTTTGGTTCAGAGACAGCTGCAATGGCTCCCAATTGCTCATGGCTCCCTCAGTGGAAAGTTCAGGCATTAGATGAGCTGAACCACCTTCTGAAGTCACTTGTGTCTCTCTAGCTTAGGCAAACTGAGCATCTGTCTGAGCGCTTCAGTGAGGACCTTAATTTAGATGGGAGGAACCTGTACTAAAGTGTTGGTTAATTTGTCACAGAAAAGCATGCCTTTAAAAAGAGTAGGATGCTCAGTGAAAGTACAGGGGCTTACTCTGCGTTATTTATAAAAATCATATGCTTGATATTTATAAAAATCACTTGCTTGACAAATACTGTTTCTTATAGGTTGCTATGGGTTTTTTTGTTCTGTTTTGTTTGTTGTTTTGAGTTTTTTAGTAGACTGAATATTAAAATTTATCACAACACCCTTCTTAATAGTGTAGAACAGTCAATGTATTTGACCTGCCATTTGTTCATTTCACCTGTAGGTATTTATGGAACTATTTATGTAACAAACTGCTAGGAAATTGTTGGTTTTATTATCATTCATCGCTATTCTACACAGATCCCACTGAAGCACTGTGGTTTGGACAACGCACCACAGTTCATCAGTGAATAAGCTGAGTTCTTAAATGAGTGACTGATTTCTTTACTCTTGCAATGTACAAGTTGTTGTTCACAATTCACAATTCTCTTCAGCTGGCTGCGTGTTTCACATTATCGTGGTCAAACGTGCCATGCATGTGTTGATTCAATTTATTTTTACAGCTTGATAATATGCTTTGATTTATCACTCTTCTAAGCTGTGGTGTTCTGTTTTCCCCTTAGGGATACGATGATGGATATGGGGGTGAATATGATGATCCAAGCTATGAGGCATATGATAACAGTTATGCCACCCAAACACAAAGGTAAGCATTTGTACTTTTACATTATTTCTCCAAAGTACACTTTTTTCTCTTAGTTTTTCATGTAAATTTGCTGGTTTATTTTCCACATTAAATTTTACAAAATCTTAGAGTACTTTAGAAAGCTATCAAAAAGTAATAATGACAGTCAGAGTTTATATACAGAGATTCAGATGAAGCAAAAATGAAAGCAGCTGTGCTTTTGAAATTGGTGCAAATTAAGCGTGGTTTTTTTTACAAGCAATTACATAATTTTCTTATTTGGTGTTATTCTGAACTTGTTTGTGCCCTTTTTTTATTCTTTATTGGTGATAAGTTTTGAAGGGCATCTCATACTTACGGCTTTTACAACGTTTTGGGAAAAAACAGAAGGAAATAAAAAAAAAAATTTGAGATGGTAGATACTGGTTTCTGGTTGGCATCCACCATCAAGGTAAACTATAGAAGGGGATTACATGCCAGAAGTAAGGCTGAAACTATCTGTTTTCAACTAGTTACTTTCTAAGCAACTCTCAGAATTGATAAGTTTGGAAATTTAATTTTTGTCCTTATGATGTAGAATAATAGGAAAAAGCTACATTCACATCTTATTTTGATTTGTGTAACTAAGATGAGGCAACAAAAATGATCCTTTTTTTATATACATACACCTCGCATATTCATCCATTAATTTGACAGTTGGTGAATGTTTATTAAATATGGAATGGCATCTTTTTCACGGTTAAGCTAAAGGATAAAAGGGTCCTTCAGCCGATTATTCAGAAAGTGCTCTTATGCATTGCTAAAAGTACTTCTCAGGTTGTGGAAAGGCAAATGAAATTTTAACAAGAAAAGACACAGATTTTATCTAAGTTAGTGTGATTATCACTGAGCAAGAAAGTGATGTATACGTACAGAGGTCTGCACTCCAAAGGCCAGAGGACCTTAAACTTGCTTTTTTGTTTAACCATCTTTTTCATTGGATGCTTTGCTGATGAAAATGCCTGTCAGAATTACGTTCAGCTCCAGAACTGCTGTAGTGAGTGGTACTTCAGTGGATAAAAAATACTTTATAAGTATTTTTATATCCAGTGAAGTGTGTTTAAAAGGATTTGTCACACCTAAATGTGAACCCCATCAAGTATACTTTAACACTTTCAAGTAATTATACATTACTAGCTGCACCCATCATGTCATTGTGTAGGTAGGTATTCTTGTTGTCAAATGTACTTCAACTTTTTTTAAAAAAATTCAGCTCATCTTTTGCTACAAGAGTGAATTGTCACAGGAGATATTGCTTCTGATGTAAAAACAATAATTAGTTAGAAATCTCTTGCTATGACATTGCTTTATATCATCTGAATTAACCTGTAATTTCTTTGCAAGTTGATGTCCCAGGCAACTAAATGACAAATATATCAACTTTATGAGGAGTATATTATAATGCAGCTAGAACTAGTTGTGATAAGTTGATGCAAGAAAGAAAATTTATAGTCACATAATTTAGTCAATTAAACAGCTATTAAGCTTAGTCATCAGATATGTATTCTACTAATTTGAGCTACCTACAGGATACCTAATCTGTTTAAAATCTGCAACTAAAACATTTTCTTTTGAAATATATGACAGGACATGCGGTCATACTTACCCATGTTGAGTGGCACTTAATGCCTCAAGTAGCCTATTGATTTCAAAGAGAGCACTTCCAGAACTACACACTTCTCATTTCAAAGATTTAAAGACCAAATGGACCATTAAATACACAATTTGTATTTCTGCACCTTATTGGCCATTTAACTTCATAGAAATGCCTGCCTACTAAGCCAAAAATAAAAATAATAATACTATACACTGAAATAGTGTACTCAAAATATTTGGTTAGATGTGTATTTAAAAATGTTTTCTCCAAGTCTCAGATCTTGCTTAATAGTATACTCCAGTCATATGAGCAAGGCATATCAAGTGCACACCTAACAAAGAAGATTAGTAATACTGCTTCAAATTACTTATTCATCTCATCTGGTGTGTGATTTAGAGGAAAAAAATTAACAAAACCTTGCCAAGAATGTCCGTGCTCACCCATAAAATTATCATTGCTTCCCTCTGCAGGGATTGACTGAACTTCTAAAGCATGAGATGAGAAGAAATTGTAGTTAGTGGCTTAATGCAGAGTACCAGGATTTCTATTCATTTTCTATCCCATTGCTTTTTATGACTTATTAAGGAATCAATGTGGAAATTCTTAGAGATGGTACATACTCTTCTCTGACTGTCTGTCTCGCTGTGCATGTTTACCAAGCCTTATTCTCTTCATTGCTTCAAAAAGAAGAATGTGTTGGGGTGGAGGGTCATGAACAGGCAGGGTGGATGGCCTGAACTCAGGCTGAATTCAGTTTGCTTTAGAGCAGAGCTCACAGTTAAGTCATGCCTTGTTCCCTGCTCACCCCATGCATGGAGTGAAGATAGAGTTTGGGCAACTTGCCACCCCTGTTACCCCTGCCTTTGTCTTCCATATCTTGTATCTACTTCCCATTTGCCAGAGTCTTTCTGCCCATATATATTTCGTTTTGGGGGCCCTAGTCCTTTGTTGTCCAAGAGGTCTGATTTAAAATTTTGCAAACTAAGCTCTGCCAACAGCAGAGAAAATGAGCACAGTATCAACATGCATGGTGCTACAGCATAGGATTATGGTTTAGTAGAAGGAGCACCAAAAATACCAATTCCCAAGACCATTCAGATGCTGTACTTTAGTGCACAATTATCTAAAAATTTGTACTAAAAGTCAGGGATGGTGTTGCAGGGCCAACAATACATTTTGTATAGGTCCTTCTCTAGTGGATTTCCCTAATGAACTTCTCCAGACAGAAGACTCTGTCCTTCATGACAGCAGTCTGATTTTTAGGCTGAAATTAGGGGGATGGGGTCACCTGTGGAAGAGGCATGACAGAGTCTCAGAATCAGGCTGAAATGAAACCCACAGTAAGTCTGCATGTCTGAACAAGCTAAGAGGCATCTCAAGCACACTTTGAAAGGGACACAAGAAGCAACTTGAACAAAGAGAAAAGCAGAACTTTACCTATGGTAAGTGACAGCTGTGTCTTATTAAGTTGGGGAGGCTTATTTTAGAAATAAGAGAATTATGGGTTGTGACAAATACAGTCAGTATTGCATGGAGGTATGTCTTGCTTTAAGTAGCAGAAGATGTATTTGTACAGCCACCTTTTCCCTCCTTATGTTCCTGTCCCATAATGACAACCCAGAACACAAGGTGGAACCTCAGGACAGATTTAAATTAACAACTGCCTGTCCTTCCCAACTGAGTCTGTAAGCATTATTTACAGGATTCTGTGAAAGACTACCCATTTTCTGAGGACATTTAGAAACCCTCCTCATTTTAGAAATTTGTTCATTTGGATGTCAAAATACAGTTTTTAAGGTAATCACAACAAATGCTTTGTCCAATACCAAAGAGAACAAGGAAATAACCATTTCATTGGGCAGGAGAAGACACCAGATCTGACAGACTTCCCATGGGCAATATTGCACTGTAATTTGAATTTCTTTATGAAAACTTGTTTTCCTCTCTCTTCCCCTCCCTTCCATGTAATGTGAAGATGGATCTCAGTGATAAGAATATCTGCCTGTCCAAACACACCAAAAGATATTCAGTAGTTGTTAAGTTCATACACTACTCCCTATGTACTTGAAAGTCAGGCAGAGCACACTCAAAACCTTTTTGCCAGCTAGATTTACCTCCCAAACCTCTAGTCTGACAACTGTGTTTAAATATATAAGCGTAATATACAAAATGGTAGAAGTGTCAAATTCTAACTCAGCTGTATGTAACACAGAAAATGTAGGAGAATCCTTTAAGCTTTCAAAATGTAATACACTTCTTGATTTTCTTACCTTCTCAGGAACTTCTAAGTCTGTTGAACTATCACCACTCTCCAGGATTCATGGGCTGAGATCACTAGATCACCAGGAGAAAAGGATGCAAAGTTTTGTGAGGAGATGTAGATCAGCCTCTTCGGTTACTCAGAGGTTGTTAGGGATCACACATGCAAAGTGTGGCCAGACTCCTCAGCCAAGACCAACAGAATAATTTGGTGGAAATGGATCATTTGCTGATGAATCAGCTGAGAACAATGATGGCCAACAGAGCCATCTTCAGCTCTGCTACCACATCTGTAGTCATCTCCACTGACCTTTGTGTCTCTGCCAGCACCAATGGTTTCATTTCAAAGATACCATGTCTCACAGCCAAAAGAGGCACCAAGGAAACTTGGGACTGACTGGCTGGTCATGAGATGAACCAGGAAGGGTATATTCTCTTTAATCCACTTGTGCCTAACTTATCCAGCCATATGTAGTCTAAACAATGGTACCTAACAGGGAAGAACAAAGGAAGCCAGTGATTTTCTGATGAAGCTTAAAATTTGGGTTTGATATTATTTCCCTGTTCCACAATGCCTGGCATGAACACTCATCCATCAATCCATTCTGGTTTTTGTGAACAGGTAGATGGTATATTGACAAGGGCTTTCAGGTCTGGTTGCCTGGCTTTTTATTCTGACTTTTTTCTGTACGGTTTTTGTTAAAGACATAGTTCAGCAGCAAAATTAGTTGCCGAGTGTGTTCTTTCTAAAGAAAGAAGAGCTTATGACTCCCACCTTAGGCTGTAAATAGACTTGTAGATATCGGGAAACCCATAACTTACTGACAAGAAGAATAAATAATTCAGTGATAAAAGACAGATCAAAATAGTGCACAATGTTGCTGTTACAGATTCCATCCCACAGCAGTACAGGCCTTGTGATGGCATGTTGTCATCCTTGCTAAAGCATTTCTCATACATGCCTGTGCCCAGCCTCACTAATGACAGTAACCCAATTTTAGGACCTTGAAGCAATTCTTGGCAAAATATTTACTGTTAATCTTGCAAATAATTTATGTAATGCTATAGGCAGCAGTCCTCTGGACAGACATTTCATGCTGGTATGCTGATCATTTTGGGCTAATGACTTCCTTTTGGTCTGTCAAACTCCCACTGCAAACCCATCCTGCATCTGCTGAGCAAACAATCAGACTTCTGTTTCTGATGCAGAATTGCATATTACAGGCCATGTCATCTGCAAATTTCCCCTCTAAGATGTTAATGATAGTACAGAATCTAAACTTTAACATAAAGAAAGATGCCATTGATATACCTGGAATAAATTCTAAGTTCTTACAAGATCAGAAGGCTGACAAACATTGTGTTAGATAATTGCTCAAATGGAATTATCTTAGAGGACTGAAGAAGAGAAAAATAAAAGGTGTAAAAGGTTAACAGAGAAACTCAAGTTGACTGATATCTTTCACCTAACTGAATTGTATTTAATTCAAAAGGTACACTAACACCTAAAGCTTGTTATGTGCAAAGTCTGATTGGGCATCTGTTTCTCAATACTAGTAACAGAAGTAGAAGGACAAAAATGCTGTCTATGTCCACTGTGCTGCTATGGAAAATAGATGCTATGACCATATCAGTGTAGTATTATCCCAGTAACTATATGTTTGTAGCAATACCTATCCATTCAACCTCTAATAGGTGCTACAGTTCTGATGCACATTCTTCAAATGACTCATACCCACAGAAAATTTCAAGAGTGTATTCAGCCACTGAAGCTGAATATATGACAAGTTATTGACTTTGAAAAGAAACTTTTTCCCTGGTTATTATTTCTGTTACAAAGTTCATGTTATCTACTCTACAGCTTGTGTTTACAGCTTCTTTTTCTGCAGTATGGGCTGCTAGTATAGGAACTTTAGGGATCACTTGCTTATTTCTGATCTGGTATGCAGGAGTACAACATGGACCACAGTTCAGTCCATGTCACTTATGTGGCTTACAGTACAATCACATCAGTGCAGAGCATGCTGCAAAATGATTTAGGAAGAGTATTTTATCCAGTTATATCTGCAGGAATTATTTACATCAGCAGGATATATTTGCCTGAGCTCCAGTTCATCCTGGTTATCCTTGCTTGACCTCCAGATACCAAGATATTGTATGTATATCTGTTTCCAAAGATGAGTTTCTCCAAGCAGTGCTGCAAGTAAAATAACAGACTAGTGCACTTGTGAAGACAGCAGTATAAGGTTCAGCTGGGTGTAAATGTTCCTTGGTGAACTCTACTCAGAAGTCCCACTGTTTTTGACTACTTGCTTTGTGAAAAGTTACAGCACATTAGTTGTGAACTATCCATAGATAAGTGAAAGAATTTTGTCCTTAGTTAAAAACAATGGTTAGACAGGACTGTGAATAATCCTTAATTGAATTAGTAGATTATCACATAGTTAAATGTTCTGGTGATATAATCAGAGGTTTGCACACTTCTGTCTCACTGTCAAAGTATTACTATGTAGTAAAATACATAGACACATAAATGTAGTCCAAGCTGCAATAGGTAGAATGGTTGCACTGATTTTTTGCAAACTTAGATATTCATTATTATTTTCTCTACTACTCACTCTTTCACTTTTTAAGCACTATGCATTGTATTTATATTTTGTCATATTTCATTTTGGCTTTGTGCTTATATCCGCCTGTCCGTAAATAAAGTTTTCTGTGTATTTTATTTCCAACCTGTTGAAATCAATCAAGGCAGGAAGCCTAGAATGTGACATTTTATGTATCTTCACAGCAATCTACTTATGGCATTCATCATCAGAAACTGTTTTCAAATGCCGCTTCTCATTTATTTGATTCAATGAGCAAAGTGGAATCAAATTTCACTACTCTGAACTAGAGAAAAGTTTTTCCTCTAAAACTGTCTAGGATTCCTAAAATGCTGCATCATTGCCTTTGCAAATACTGTGTCTGCAGACATTTTGTATTATATTCTGAAATAGTTAGGCATAATTCTGTGTTTATAAAAAAAATGACTGTGGAATGTAGAATAGGTAAATAGAAATTGCCATGTGAAATTAAATGGCAGATTGGTTTCTATTTCATATTTTGCAAAAAGTTCAGAACCTGAAGTCATCTTGCAATTATGTTGGCTCTGCAATCTTATGCTTGTATAACTTTACTGCCTTCATTGTTTATAATATTTTTAAATTCCTATTTTCAGTAGCATAAAATCAAACATACGAAAATGCTGGAGACAGTTGAATCTAGTTTAACTTCAGGCACGTTGTAAGGTACTAAATAAATCCAGGAGTATGGTAATGGAGATATTCTTCTCTGTTAAAAATATTGGATACAATCAAAATTGAGCTTTCAGAAAAAGGGAGACTTTATCCACTAAAATGTTCACCATATTATTCCATTAGTTCTAAAGAACTATTGAGTAAAGGACTATATTTGTGATTTGAGGCTGAATCCTATAAGTTCCTATATTCAAAAGATTTGTCATCTTCCCTATAGATATAATGGTCTATTAAGTAAAAATGTTCCAGTAAGTTTCAAATTCCTAGGATTATTTCTTTATTCTCACATTTCCACAATGAGATATTATTTTGTAAAAATTTCGTATATTGTAATTCATGTGAATGCAGATCTTGCTCGCCTCTCTTCCGGGCAGAAGTATACTGCTTTGTGTAAACAGCTTTTCTTTCGTGGCCAAGTGTGTGTTAAATCCTGCTGGCTCCCTCCCTCATGTAGGAGGGAGAAGCTTTACAAACGCAGTCTTGTGTAAAACAACTGCAGTAACATTAGACTGGATCCTGTTAGCACAGGAACTGAATATTTGATTGTACCAGTTATTGACATTGGAAGTTGGAAACGCCAAAGATTACTGAACAGAAATTATATAGGGGAAGAGGGACGTAATTGTATATAGACAAGAGTTCAAAGGATCCATTTGAGGATGTGAAAAAGAGACTTGTCTAAAATATTGAATCCCACCTCTAAAATTTTAAATCCCACTTCTAGGGATCCTTGTGAGCTGTCCTGGGTGTTAGCTTGACTCAAGAATCTTGTCTAAAGGTAACCCTGACTGGGATATATCTCTAAGGAGTGATAAAGGTTCTTTTATCTGTACCTGTGTATAGATGCTGATTGCAAACTGACAAAGGCTGGGAATCCCTCCTCAAAGAGTTCCAATCCAAAAAACACAATATTGGTTCACTCTCACATTGTTGAATGCTACACCACAAAGATGGAAGTATCTTAAATTATTTTTACTTCGTCAAAGGCTAGTGTACAAGTTTTTAGCCTATTTCATTATGAGTCTGAACTGTGGAACTTCACCGGCATCAGTTGAATCTCTAGTTTGGACCAATTCAGGTATTTCACAAAAGAAGCCTGATTATTATCTAATGGCAGAGTTATAATTCCAAGGATTTATCAAAAGCCTCTTTACTAAATTGACTAGCTCTTTCCCAAACATTTCCCAATAAAATATTCTTATATTATACTAACATATACTGTCCCAATTAAAAAGTACCATTAGGAAAGAAAAAAAAAGTATTAACAGGAAAATATAATCTGCTAAATCTAAATTAACAGGTCTTACTCAAAGACTTTCAGTTTCTTAGGACCTTGCAGGATAGACTACAGAACACACTTCTGTACAGATTCACGTGTTAGTGTTTAAAGAAGATGAACTCTTTCTTGTACCTTTCTGCTTTGGCTTTAGAGAGCCCATTGTATCTCTGCAACCACACTTGAGAATAAAAGCTGAGATGGATCCTTCACCAAATAAAATCAAAGAACAAAAAGAGAGAAAGGAAGAACAAAACAGAAAACCACACACAGCCAAAAAGCACAAGGGAACAAGAGGTACTTCTGTTCTTCAGTTCTTGCAATGTTCTGCTGCCTTGTATTACTGCAGCTGTAAGAGCAGCCAGGGAGCCAGATGGTAATGTTGCTAACCCAGGGTCTCTTGCCAGCAGCTTCCTGCAGGTGCAGGAAGAGACTGGTCAAAGGCTAATGCAGTCTATTCATTAATGTCATGTTTTCCTGTACCTAACCCCATTGACCTCTGAGTGGTGAACATCATGCTTCCCTTGGGTAGCTTGTTGACCCAAAAGTCAGGGTTTTGTGGCTTCAATCTTAACACTTTTGTTAGTGGTTCTCAGCCTAAACCACTTTAAAGCACTATTCTCTACAGCTTTTTGGGCAAAAAGCTCTGTGGCTTCCCATGGGCGTTGACACAGTCAAACTGGAATTCATTTTTTTGCACTAATATCAATTTGAAAAAGTCCCAGTTAACAAGAGGTTGAAAGTCTTTGTTGGCTTTAAAGGTTGCCGTTTCGATACAGTCTCTGTACTTGAGCCTTTGTCATATCGCAGGAGCCCTAGATAATACAGATTGGAAGGCACTAAAGGACCCTTATCTCTCAAAAACCATCATCTTGTGTTGGTTTGGGTTTTGGGGTTTTTTTGGAAACTGATCCAGCTTTATCAGCATGAAGAGAACAGATCACAGTTTATGGAAACTCTGATTCCAAATCTTTAAAATGAACATATTCAAAAACGTTAACCAAAATGAAAAGTTAAAAAAAATAAGCATAAATAGGTAAAGAATATGAAGATTTACAGTATATGTATTATTAATCTCCTTGCCCACAGAATAGGAATTAGGACAGGGTCATATATCTTTGTTGTAAATGTTTCTTCTAGAAAAAAATTACATCAGAGTTTCTCAGATACAAACCCAGTTAAACTGCTTGTAAGATACATACCCCTGTGTATATCAATTTTTCCATGAGTGCTACATGTAGAGGGTTACTAAAGTGTAAGTCATGGTACATCAAGACCTCTATGTTTCAGAAATCTGGTGTTAAAGTGTAGTGCAAGTAAAAGCTGAGAAGTTGGTAATGAGTTAATCCAGTCTGCTTTATAAAATGTGTTGCATCCTGCTTTCAGGTGGGTGCATGTACTTTAAGTAAATTACACTTCATATTGCTTGAAAGTAATGAATGCTAATGACAGATAATGGTGTTTTGTTTCCAATTAGCACTGCCAAGAGAGTCAGAGGTTTCTAGAGCTCATGATCACTATATTTTCCAGGAACAGTCTGAGAACTATAAAATTATATAAACAAGTTTTATTTATGCTGAATGCATTTGCTGATTGCTTCCTTCTCAGTTGGCCATAATGCAAATGAACTACATCTCTGTAGTTCAATAATTTTAAAAAAAAAGAACCTCATGTTTGTAAAGCCATAACCTATCACACATTTTTTATAAATATCGCCTATTGTTCACTTTGCTAAAAAACAGAGGAAAATGTTTACAACTAAATGCATATAATAGATTATAGTGAGTATTCAGAGAGGTTTAAAATAGAGCAGATGAATGGATAAGCAGTCTGGCTCACAAAATATGAGTTTAAATCTGGTATTTCATAGTAAGAAATAAGTTTTCTTCACTTATGTATTCTTCAAAACACTTTTTAATATGAGTTGGCGAGGAATTTGAAATGCCATTTTGGCTCAAATCTATGAAAAAGATGTATTATTCAGAGAAATAAAGTTGGAGGACTTAGATGACAATCATGTATTGTGCTATGAATTACGTGCTTTCAGGAATGTGTTAATATTGTGCTCACAGACATCAAATATGCGGTATGTAACAAATTACTTCCTTTTTATAGTTGCAATACAGCTTGTTTCTTATTTTATTATGGTTTCTGTATTAACTTAGTATTCTGTTGATAGTGTATTTCAGTTCAGAATGTTCACTGCAGGATTTTTATCTCACATCCTTATTATCTCTATGATTGTGTGGTTTTTTCTCAAATAAAAACGTACAACAACAATAATGTAGCAATGAATCTCTTACCTGCTCTTGCAAGTCTTGTGTTCTGCTGGATGTTATGTTGATGGGTAATAGCTCAAGGCCCTGATCAGTGACCACTGAAAGCAGGACTGCTGTTGATAAGTTACTGGCCTTTGGACTGGCCTCCTTTTAAAGCTAATCTTTGGAGGCAGCTGCTTTGATTTGCAAAAATGTATCATGAAGAAATATTAGCATCTTATCTGCTGGCAGAAGTTGGGAGTTCTTGTGTTTCTTTTCTTTTAACACCACTCACTAGTCCAACACCCTCCTCTACCCAGGAAAGCAGGCAGGATGCCAAAATGCAGCTTCTAAAATTAGTTTTTCATACGGCTGTCTGCCAGAGCTGGGTGGTATGTCATCCGTCTGTTCTAAATAGTGCAAGTCATTTCTTACGTCTAAACTGTGAGCTTTGTAGATATGACTAGATACGTGATTTAACCCTTATGCTGCAGTGCTTTAGTTCACCTTACATAATCCTCTAATTTCATTTAATTGGCTACTAAAATAATTGCAAAATAGTACAGAATGAATATTGTGTTCTGCAAATAGAAGATGTATTCTTCCTGTTTGTTTCTTGCACCATTTCAATAGGAGGGTTTGTATATTTAGATAATTAATTTTCAAGCAACTGGATGGTTTCCATTATCTGGGAAGTCTCAACAGTGATTGTGTCCTATAGAGCTCGGCTGGCATTGGGAGAAGTCTTCAGAAGTGTTAACTTCATTTCATTCGTGTTATTCATATGTCCATTTTCTTTAACTGCTTTAGCCAATGAATTTCGTCTCTCTGAGATACTGACGTCATTGTAATTCATTCACTCACATGAATGACTTCTGACTAAACTACTGAGTTAATGTACAGCAATTATAGTTACCTTTTCAGTTCAAAAAAACCACAAACCAAATCCATGGATATTTATGAGAGCCATTCAGGTGATGACATGACCCAAATCAAAACAGCTTGACTGTCAGTTATCAGATACATGCAGTCAGTGTTCTTGAGTGAGACAGAGAACATGAATCATTCTCAGAAATTATTCCAAGAATAGTTATGGATAGCTATTAAGTTCGAGAAATTAAAAATCTGATTACAGGCTGTTTGTGAACAAGGTCAAAATTAGGTTAAGAAAATAATTGTTATAGATTGATTGTTTATCTCTATTGCACTTCTGAAATAATTCTACTGGCACTCCACTGTCAACTAAGCTTCCCTCTCAAGTGTAAACTAATATTTTTAAAACAATAATCCAATATTGAAAATGGCCTGAGCAATAATGTTATAATTATAGTAATATTGAGCTGCTTGCCTGCTTCTCTTCATTTTGCAAGAGTCTGTCTCACACAGTGTCCAAGGAAAAAGAAGCAGAAGTGACAACAACTGAAAACTATCAACAGAGAAAGTGTTACATTTTCTGTTTGGCTCACTGCAGATTGAAGAAATACAATATAGTGGAGTTCATGGAGTTTGCAGGTTTTTCCTGGCAGAGACTGATTCTTGTGTGTTTACCTGGTACCTGAGAATAGAAGTAGCCTGATCTTGAATTTGGTATCAGGTACCAAAAACACAGGGCAAACTATAAATAATAAAAATAGCAGTCAAGATAAAGTGTGAATAATTCCTTTTCCATTTAATTAAGTCTCAGAGGTTGAATTTTCTGGATGCCCACTCCACATAATAGCTGGGAATTGCTGATTATTAGGATGTAACTATTATCTGAAATATTTTGATAACATGTTAATATGACTATACATAATTTTTGAAAACAGTGAAAAAGTGAGTTTGAGACTGTGAATTTTGCACTCCTAGACCCTCGTTTCTTTCAATATGTGTTTTATTGATCACTGTATAAAACTTT
>QWTY01026500.1:0-23440 GCA_008033365.1 Pseudorectes ferrugineus | reverse complement strand
TTTGGAATTACATGAAACTAAAGCAAGAGGCTCCCTGGAGGCTCTTGATAAGATTTAAATTTGCAGTAAATATTGGCGTATTGATTATTATCACGACCTGCTGATTTTTAATTTCCCTTCTCAGAGAACCCCCAAATTTTCTCTTTCTTACCCTGATTTGTATTGTTAAAAGGGTATAAATGTAAATTAGGATCCCCCTGGTTGTGTTGGCTGTGATTTCGATAATTGTTCAGTGCCTTTCTTTGGTCCTTTGCCCAAGTTTTTGCATTTCCAAAGGGATGCTTTAAGTGATGCAGTGAGACAAGCACAACAAGCTTTAAGGAGTAAAACTCAGGTAGGCACGTGGCTGGGAAATCCTCATCCTCCTCACTGGGAGTGCAATACACACCTGGTGCCTCCTCCTGGAAACTGGCTGCTTGCCCAGCGTAGAAGCTGGGCAATTTTGGGATGAGGTCCCACAGCTGCAGGAGTTCAGAGGGGCTGGTGGCCCTGTGGCAGCAGGGGAAGCCTTGAGGAAGCAGAGTCAAAGTGGGGGTTGAAGGAAGGGTGCATCTTCTCCCCCTCACCACCACAGAAAGGTCTCCAGGGGAATCCTACTCTTGGTTTTCCAGGGGACTTGATGTTATTCTTGTGATTTCAGTGCAGTATTTTTGCTGTGGGGTTTTATACTCATGTATTCCCACCACATGACTGGTAAGCCTTGACACAGGTCATTCTTTTCTTTTTAATCCAAAAGGACAATGAAAAGGTTTTTTCATGGCGCTGTAATTTCAGCTGTCCTCGTACCACGGAGTTGACTGCAGTACTTTATGGCTTCCCTACCCTTCCATCAACCTTGGGATGTTTATTTTTCTTCAAACATAGCTGTTTGCAGCATGCTAACAAGAACTGAAGATCTTTTAACACTGCTATTTGTTTACTGAAGACATCAAAGCCTTTTTTTCCACGAGCCTCCTTTGAGCCGGTACAATCTGCAAACAGCCGTGCAACACCGAGGTGCGTTTTGTGCCGCCAAAATAAAACCACAGTGCACTGTGAAGTTACAGGTATTTTCTCACCCCAGGTTCTAAATTTAGCTCTGCTTCATCCCTCCTTCCTCAGCTCCTCAAACTGTTTGTCCCCAACCCAGAGCCCTGCAGTTCCAGCAGATCTTCCCGTGCCTTCCAGTTGGGTGGAGGGACGCAGCTGCCAGCGTGGACTGTGGCAGGGATAGCAGCTAATCTAAAACAAATATTTTGCAACATCTACGAGCAGAAGAATTTCCCTGTTTCACTTTGATGGCCAAGATGCTAAAGGGAAGCAGCAGTCTGTATTTAGTGTTAGGTCCTGTCAGCTTTCAGTTCAGACACAGCCTGTGGCTGCTGGGAAATACACAGTGCAGGAAATGACAGATGTTGGCAGCAAAATAAATAACGAGAGCTGCTGAAAACAAAGTCCTAAGAAATGCTGGTGTATCCTTTTTATGGATTTCCTAGATACATTGAGGCTATTTTAAGGCAGATTGAACTCCCACTCCTTACAGTGCAAACAGGATTATTCCCTCTGTGGAACATATGGCAGCCTGAACGTCAGCATTTGTGCATCCCTGGTATTCCCAGCCATGTTTCAAGCATTGCCTCGCCCCAAATGTGTATCCCACCATTCAGAGCCTACCAGCAGCCTTCAGGGAGCCTTAAGCACTGCCAGTACATCCCAGGAAGCATATCCATGGAGGACAACCTAAAGCCTGAAGGAGAAGGACCTACTGGAGTGGAACCAAGAGATCAGCTCCCTCAGGTCAGCTGTGGTACGGACAACAGGAAGAAAGGGGCAACAAAGGAGGAGGATGGGACAAGGACTGACCAATGGGTTCTTATTCCACAAGGATGTAACTCACCCCAAGATGCATTGGTTGAAGACAGAGCAGGCAAAGATCCAAGGCTTTCCAGCAATGGGGAAGGGTGATGGGCAAGGTCAGTGAGGGTAAGGCACATCTGCATGGGCAAAGTCCAGGTCATGAGCAGCACTGGCTGTAGTGGCTGGGAAGGGTTTGGGTTCTAGGAGCATTTTCAACAACATGCAACTTACTTTTTATTCATCTGCCATGGGTGTCATTCACGTCATCACAGGAAGACATCCTGCATGGCCTGGTGCTCGTGGCAGCTTTGGAGACCTGTTGCAAGGAGGAGACCCCCAAAGGAGGGGCTGGGTGGCAGGGGATGTCCTGTTCAGCAGCTTTTAATCCTGAAAACCTGAAAAGGAGACGTAAGGGGAAAGCAGTACAAACTTTTCTCCTTCCACTAGCTTTAAACCAGGCGAGTTTAAACCAGTGCTGGTACAACAGGGTGCAGCTAAAGAGGCTGCAAGTGTGTGGGACTCAAGAGTTTTGGCCACTGCCCTTGACTCTGGCTGCTGTGAAACTCAGGTACAGCAAGGCAGAGCTCAGCCTCCCAGAGCTGTGGGAGAAGAGGAGAAACTGTTCCCCCATGGGGTCCCCCCATGGAGTTGGGAACAGGGACAAGGCCCCCTCGGTGACACAACTGGGCTGCCCCTCCAGCCCCAGCACTCAGGTGTATCCTGCAGAGCACTTCCAGAGTCTTGCCTTCAGAAATTTAAAAAAAAAAAAAAATGGCAGACCCTTAAAATAAAAACACAAGAGTTTTAAGCACATCCAAAACTTTGGGATAGAGCGTAACATTTCTTGCCAGAAAAATTTAAAACAAACTGGAAACTGATCATCTACTCATTTAAACGATGTGCCTGGAGCTAAACCAGCAAGACTGAATAATCTCTGCACCGCTTTCATCTTCCTTCAACTTCTCCTTTGTTCCATCAGCCACATGTGTGTTAAGTGTAAATTGAAGGGCTGTTTGCTGGAAAAGCAGATTGTGAAAAGGGCTTGGCCCTCATCTTATAATTCAGCTTCAGTATTACAATTACTCTTAATAGCACTCTTGTTTTGTTGTATTATTTATCCTGGCTAGAACCCTCTAGGATCCCCTGAAGGTTTTTTTTTTTTCTGGTGGATTTAGCCAACATCCACTCATGAATCCAGATGTTTCTGCTTTTATCCACGGGAATTTAATGGTATGGACATGCCAAGATCATAACTTCAGGCTCAGCCTCAAGACAAGTATTTTTCAAATTCCCTAAATCAAAAATGGAAAGTGCCACAAAAACCCCCTTGGGTCTTCCTGCATTTTAGCATGCCAGAATGGAAAACAACCACAGGACAATGCTGCTCAATGTTCTGTGTTGGTACAGTCTCCTGCGTTGAACCAGAAATCACAGCCCAGACCGTGCTGCTCTCTGTCATCTCGGACACAGACCTTGCCTTTAGCACAAATTCAGCTCTTCCTCCCCTTCAGCAGCCTCAAGACAGGAGCACAGACACACGTGGGTCCAGGGTGCTTACACTGGGAAAAAGAATCCACCCCACCAGGCAGAGCCAGTGCTGCTGTATCTAAATGAACATGTGCCTGTGTCACAGATACTCTCCCCAGAAAAAACTGGTTCCAAAACAAGGACAGGGATGAAACATACCCTGCCCTGATGGGGACCTGGTGAATAACACAGTGTCTGCTGGGCCTTTGGCAGCACTCAGGAAAAACAACCTACCCCAAACTCGCTCCTTGTCCAGACTGATAAAAGCAGCATAAAGCAGAAGTTAAAATAACCTTAATAACCTTCCTTCTGCACTGCCTGGAGTTTCCTTCAGGCACTCCCATTTGTGGCATGCTGGATTTCCTCCCTGCTCCCCATTTGTCAGCATGAGAGTTAAAGTTGGTGTGTGGTGGTGTGGAAGGGGTCCTGTTAGGGATGGCCACGTCTTTCCAGGTGCCCTGAGGTTCCTCAGTGTCAGGACACTCAGGAGCATGGGATAGCAAAGGCAGGAGATGCACAGAACGGTTTTCAGTGGCCTTTTGGCAGCCAACACTGAACACCCCCTGTGACCATGCAGTGCACAGCAAGGACGCGATGTCCTGTCTGAGGCCACAAAAGGTGAATTTTAGCCTTTCCTCTAAGGCCCTCCCAGCTGGCCTTGAGTGCTCACCAGCAGAACCATGGCCCTGCCTTTACTGTGCACAATCCAGTCCCTTTTAAAACCCTCCCTGTGCACTGGGCAGGGGAGGAACACGGAGCAGTCACTCCAGCCTGGTAGAGAAGAGCCCCTTCTTCTCCCTGAGGGGCTCCAGCACAGCAGCCAGTTATTGCCTGCTCCAACAGCATTGGTTTTCTACCTGCAGAGCTGCTGGATCAAAGAAAATTTAAATTATTCCTAAAAGCTCTTCCAAGGCTTCCCCCAGCATAGAAAAGCCTCTCAGCTGGCACAAAGGGTGGAACTGGCTCCACAGCAAACCCCTCCAGGGCAGGGATGTGCTGGGACAAGGAGGAGGCACAAGAGCCAGGGAAGTTGAGCACCCAGCGAAGCTTTTCACCCACCTACCCCAGAGCTGAGCTCAGCCATCCCAAAATCCTGCCGAGGGCAGGGGTGGGTGGTGCCATCAGGCAGGGGGACAAGTCCAGGAGTGGACAGGGTGTCACATGCAGGAGGCAGGAAGGGAGCAGCAGAGTCAACCCCGATGATGCATTTGAAAAGAAAACCACTTTTCTTGTTAATATTGTGGGTCGAATGTGCTGTGCAGGGCTCATCGAGGGTGCACATTAAATGTCCCACCAGCACAGTCATTCTCCCACTTCCGACCACATCTTCTGTTTTATAACAAGGGATTTTTTAGTATTCAACTATGCAATTTGAATTTTAAAGGCCACCCATTGTCCTTACATGCTATATGACAAACTGTATACCTGTTCCAACTTATTCTTCTGGTATTATTAGTAAAACATGGTTTCAATGACTTGGTCTTCCCTGTAAAAAAAAAAAAAATCTCTATTTTTCTTTAATAAGTTCATGACATTCAAACTACTAATTTTCCTTACCATCACATCCTTTTTTTGGACACAGAATAAAGGAGATTAAATATATATTTTAAAAGAGGGTTTATCCAAGTTGGAAATGAAGAAATACAAAAATACTCTTTAAAGGGTTTTTTTTTGTTTTTTTTTTTAAATAAATAATCACTCAGCAGGTCATAAAAGTGATAAAATGCTTTTGTCTCCACTTCAGTGGGAAGCCAGTTTTGCCTTTAACATCCTGAGCATCATGGGAGCCTCAGTGCAATTTGCTCCTGCTGTTACTTCCCTGCTCCTTGGCCCATCCTGCTACTGCTCCCTGGCTGGGATCAGCCACCTGGGTTACAATCCTGTTCCCTTTTCCCTGCACTGACTTCCCAAACCTCTGTGAACATCCATCATGAGTGGTACCCCCCACCCTGCAGACACTGGCCCCACGTTTGAGTTTGGCTGTGTTCTGTGCAGCTTTGGGTTTTGTGAGGACTTCTGTGAAGCTGCTCCTGTTTGGACATTTAAAGATAAGAATCAGTCATGGTCGGGAAGGTGGACTGCCAGGAGGGTGGCATGGCTGGGCAAGGACAGGCAGGTCACTCACATTGGGATCAGAAGCACCCCTGAAGCCACGTGGTTCATTCCATTAGATCATCTTATGAACCTTTAATTTGGCCCTTCAGACCCATTACACCTTTTGCACGCACAGCCTGGGCCTCTGAATTTCAAGGCTTGGCAAAATTTTATGGAAATTATACAGTTAGCTTTTGACATTACAGAAAGCAGAACCTGAGGATTTGCCTTTCTGCTCTTCCTTGTGACTGTCAGCATTGCTCTGCCAGAGCCATCAGAACCTGCACAGACCTAGCTCTGAGATAAATACGGATCTGATCTCAACGTAGACATCAACAGCAGGAGAGGTGTGAAAAATAACCACCATTCAGCATGTGGTACCTCTGCTCCAGGCAGAGCCTTAGGCAGGAGCACCTTGAGAGTGCAGGAGGATGAGAGGTGAGGGCAGGAGGAGGAATGGATCTCTGAGTGACCCAGAGCCCAGCACCACAGCCCCGAGCAGCTCTTGCATGAGGCATGGCATTGATTTCCAGCCCTGGCATTCCTCCAGCCCATTCACATTGGGGGACTTGCTGTTGGTTCAGACATTCACAAATTTTGCTGTGCTGAGGGAAATCTCACCTTCTGTGCATGCCACCCCTTGGGGTTTTTATTCCCTTTAACCTTTGTTTGGAGCCAGTCTGGAAACCCCAAAAATAATGGTGTTTCCATGACAACAGCCCAGTCGTGGACTCCTCTGGGACACCTGAAGCATCAAAACACTGCCAGTGCTTTCCCCTGCTCCAACATCACACCCCACGGTACCACAACCACATCCTCTCCCTCTTCTCGTGCTGCAGTGGGCTGCAAAGTGCTTTGGGCAGAGCTCTGCCTGCTGTGGCATCCCTGCCACAGTGATGGTGCTGATAAATCACACTGCACAAGGGCTGCAGGGGCAGGTACTGGACCACAGCACCAGCTTGTGGGGGAGAAAGGCCAGAAGGGTCTGCAGCCTAAAGGACTGGACAGCTGTTGCATTTCACAATCCCCTAAGCTGATCGATCAGATTCATAATTTTCATGCCCTCCCTGGTATTTTACAGGAGATATGAAGTGATCCTTTGTTACTCAGTCCCTGCTTTGCTCCCAACACACAACATTTCTCCTGCCTACATTCAGCAAAGCTCTGGAACCACTGGACCCAATGGCCCTGTCCCAGCAGAGCATCCGTGGGACCTCACCAAGACCCAAAGTATCCTCAGCTGCCCCCTCTCCCTGAGCAGGGCAGGGCACCAGCCCTTTGCAGAATCAGGCCCTGCTTGCCCAAGTGTTTTCTCCCAGTACCTTTCCCAGAGACTGACTCCAGCCGAGTGCCCCATTGATCCACCACTCCTGAGGCAGTTCCAAACCCCCATCCCTTCCCTGCAGCACTCTGTCTGCCCTCAGACCAAGATTTATGAGGCCAGTCCATGGATGTGGCTGCAAGAAGAGTCCAAAAGCTTTTGTTGCAATGCCACAAGCAGCACAAAACCAGCAAAGTGCTCTTTGCATACCTGATCCTCACTGAAGGGATTCGAGCAGGACCCTTGCCCGGACAGCAGGCTCTGGAGTGGGACCCAAGGAGGCAGCGTGGATGTGTGCCAGCCTGACAATGGGGTTTCATTTAACAAGCACAGATTTAAGTGTGGAAATCAAATATGAAACAGTCGTAGCCAGCATTGTCTGCATTCTTGGAGGGGCACTGAACGAGCAGAAAGAAAGGAACCGAGACACTGGCCCAGACATGCTCCAGCTGTCTGTGACTACCTCTTCCCTCCTCCACTGAATGTAACTATTCAGCTTGTTTTCATTTCATTATTGGATGTTATTTTTGCAACCTGGGAAAAGAATAGAAAAATGGAGGGGGGAAAAAAACATCCTTCAAATGCTTTTGGGTTTATTTTTGAGAACTAGACCATTTCTTTCCTATCAGAGATAAGTACAGACTTTTAAAAGTGCACAGGGCCTGGGGTATTATTAGTTAAGCATTTGTTTCTCAAATAAGGTCCTTTATCTCAGAGGCAGCAGCACTTGTCTTGCTGTGGTTGTTTGTGTAGGTCTCACTCATTTAGTACTGAGCAACATGCAATTAAATAGCCATATAAACACCCCCAGGCTGAGCAACAGCTGCCTACAGGTAACCTTCAGCTTCATGCACTCACGTGCCAAATGCTTCAACTCTAGCCCTGAAAATCCTCGTCTGCATGTGCCCTCCATCACTGTGGGCACAGCACAAATCAAGATTTTACTGAGCTGGTTCAAAGCCTGATGCTGCAGATCCCTGTAACACAAGTGCTGCTCAACTCATCGCCTTCCCTTCCCTCCTCTGCCTTCCTCCCAAAAAGACAGGTTATCCATCTTTAATGTTCAAAATAATCCCCACACGAGATCTGATGATGATTTGTTTTCCCACTCTTTTTTTTCCTTCAGTTTTGCTTGTGGGGGACATGCCAGCACACACTGCCCATGCCTCAGCTGGGGACACTCCACCCTATGAAACCATCAAAGAGTCACCAAGAGAAGGGCCAGGGTTGTAAAGTTTCCCAACAAAGGTAGTGGGAATTCTCAGTTTGTGCTGGACTTCTCTGGAAAGATCTTTCCTCTGTTTTGATGCTGACACACTTCAGCACAGCAGTGGTGCTCCACAGGAGAAGTAGGATTCAGAGTGTTTCTTACCATTTATCTTCCTCTTCAGGACATCCACTAACCCAGGACTCTCAGCTTTTGCACAGTCCTGCACTATTCCTAGCAGGGTAAAGTCAGGTATGCTGCAGAGTGAGATATTGTCTCTCCATCCATTGTTTTGCAACATCCAAAGCAGGTCTGTAATTTTAAACATGGGTAATTTAAGCTCCAACAAAGATATTTCAAAGTGCACATGCAATAACTTCTCACTATACACACATCATCCCTTCCTGATGAATGGCATTGCTCTAAGGATCTGCATGGAGAAGCTTTAACCTAACTTTTACCTTATTCCATCTAGTTCAGCACGGGGAGAGCTTTACATTTTGGTAATGAAAATTAATTCTCATACTAGAAACAAATTTCCACTTACTAAGGGTAAAAGATGATGATTTCAAGCAAGGAGTTTCACCTAATCCAGAAACTGTAAACATCTGCTCAACACCAAGCCCAGAAGCAACTTCGTTTACCTTAATGTGTGTGCTTATCTCTAAGCAGGTGCTTAAGTGGTTTGTTGGCAAGAGCTGGAGTGCTTATGCCTTTCCAGGTGACCCTATTTGATAATTACCAGTATTAAACTTCTCAATAACTATAAACACAAGGAAAAAACACCCAACGTGGAATCAGCTCTATGCAGAGCTTTTCCAAACATGATTTTTGCATTAGTCAGGGGGGTCAAACTGTTCCATGCTCAAAGGCTGACCCCAAAAGCCACAGGAATCAGTGGAAGGGTGTTGACCAGTTACACCAGTTTGGGGATGGGATCCCCTGTGAGCAGAAACACCTTTCTGTTTTGGCACCGTGACTAACAGGGACAACAAAGGCTCTGTGCTGACATTAAGAAAATGTGTTCTATGAATTGGCATCCTGTTAACCTCCAGCTCCCTCAGAGGAAGCTGTTAATTTAATGGTTGCGTCAGGAAGATATGGCAATGAAGGAAACCTCACAGCCTAATGTCAGCATTGACACCTGCACAGGGCAGCACTGACTGCAGGGAGCTTTGTGCAGAGCAGAAATTGAAGTATCCTGCCCTTGACAGGGAGAAAATTTTCAAATCTAAGTGATTGTAGCTGATACAGACTCTAGAGACAGAGCATGTCCTGCACAGCAAGGCCTCTCTAGATCCTACAGGTTCTTCCAGTAGAATTCAAGGCAAAAATTGATGGATTAATCCACACCCACCGCTTGGAGGTAAGATGCTGCACACAGTCTTGTCTCACCCTGATATAAAGGGTTCTCAGCAGGAAAGTTTATTTTGCTATTTGATTTCACTGCAGTTAAATTTGACTATAGGTGGTATCCATTTTACTGAGTATCAAACTTATATCGTGCAGACATGCAAAGATAAAAGTGGAAAGTAAGGGTAAGACACTTAAATACACCTAAGTGGTAAAACACCTAAAATGAGACGCTTGGCCTAAAAATAAAGGTATAAAGGCCCTGACTCCACAAAACACTTCAGCACAGACCTACAGCAGACAGGGGTGGTGCTGCTGAGCTCAGCCTGACACAAGTGCTGTAACTAATATGGTGATAATCAGGATTCATTGCAAGCTGAATGGGATCTAAAAGGCAACTGTGCTGCAAAACTGTGGGTTTAACCTGGGAATGCCAGTACATCACCTGAAGCAGTGAAGTTATAGTCTTTCCATTGCCTGCTCAGACACAGGCTTGTATTTATACACCAGAAAACACCTTAATTTAGAGCAGCAAAGCAGAAAGATCTGGGTTGTTGAATTACTTTCAGGAAGAAAACCTTTATCTCTGTGGGTAAGGCTGGCACTTGCACTCAAGTTCCAGCTCACTGCCTCACATTTTGATGCTTCTACAGATTTGAGCACCACCTTCCAGACATGAGATCACAGACTTGTGTCCCTGACTCCTGCAGCTCCAAACATCATTCCTGATGGTGGGTCCCACCCAGCTCTGACTCATTTTCTGTGGAACAGCCCATCACCTTCATTCATTCAGTCTCCCACACAAACATCACTGTCCTTTCCCCAAATCTGCGCTCACTGACTCTTCAGTCTGTGGCTCAGGGTCAGCATCACCCTGAAATTCTTTATCCCACTGCTTACATTTTCCATCCACCAGCTCCTAACGAGAAATGCAAAGGAAAGTTCCTTGCAGCTTCAGCCAGCCTCACCTCCCAAGGTCTTTTTGCCCAGAGGGACAATAACTACAGTTCAAGCCAAGATACTATCTCGTCCAGACAAGGGAAGTCTGGAAGCCCTGATAGCTAATGACCTACGTAAGCCTGTGTTACAATTTCACTTTCCATAATTCAACTGCAGCTTCTAAACTGCGTGGAAATGCTGTGTGGTGTTTATGGAAACATTAACATTACTTAGATTCTGGAAACAGCAATGCTGTTTTCAGTGGTCTTGGTTAACCACAGTCTTGAGCTATCATAGTCACTGGATAAATCTTAGATGTGTTGAGAGATACTTCTACCAGAACAGAAAGGCAGAATTTGTGAGGCATTTCTGGAAATAAAAATCATCCCTGAGTGTGGGTCCTCCTCCAGCAGCAGCCAGTGCAGGTGTCCATCTGCACACAGAGCAGATGGCAGAGTTAAAGCCTAAACCTATAATCATTAGTCAGGCAAAATTACAGCAGGTGATGGTGTGCCCAGCTGAGTCGAGGGCTTTATGGCAGGTAATCAGCACACTCCTGCCCCATAACTTCTGCAGGCTCTGGGGTTTCGAGTCAGCAGTTCTGCTCCTGTGGGCAGCAAGCTTAGAGAAGCCATTTTCCCTGCAAATGTTATAAATTTCCATCTCAGTTCAGCATGCTTCCTTATTGAGCTGTCATTGCCCACAAATGGGTTTTCTGGGTAATTAATACCACCAGGGCTCTAATGAAGATGCCACGTAGGACTCTGCTACAGCAGCTCCAGGTGACATGACCAGTCTGCCACCCTTTTCCTGCCCTTCAAAAACATGATGCCTCCTTAGCAGGACAAATCAGGATCTAAATAGTGCTACAGCACTGAGACACGGGTAATTTTCCTTGTTTAAAAAATACCTTCAGCATAAAATGTGTCTATTTCTAGACAATAAAATACTGTTTATCACCTCAAGAGGAAATTGCAAGCAGCAACACCCCAGCTTTCCACAGGATGCTCAGGTGTCTCGGGGTGGTGTTTTCATGAACACCTCACCAACCATGGTCACCTGTGTTGGTAGCAGGACAGTAAAAACGAAGTGCTGGCAACTCCTGCTCTGGTCAGAGCAAGGGAAATGGAACAGGCTTCTGAAATATCCCAGCCACTGTATGTGCATAAATGGCAGCGTGAGAAGGGTGACAAGTGTGAAGGTTTGTGAAGGGAAGGGCTGGATCCAGTTGCCATGACACATGTCCAGTGCAGAGGACTGACCTGAGACTAGTTGCTCCTCACACAGATGGAGAAGTTTAATTCTGATCACACAGCATGTAAATAAATAAAGCCAAGTAATCCTTACACAGGAAGTGTAAGTTTAGTGACAACACTAAGAAAGCTGTCGTCAGCAAACAAGATATTTTACTGAAGACTTGGAAACATTGGACAGATTTTCAAGTATGTGAAGTGCAATTGTGTTTCCTCATGTGCAGGGAGGTTATAGGAGTTCACATTCCCCACCCCTGGCTATGGTTGTGCCGGGGGGATGTGTGGGTGTTCCACCACCAACCCCCCTCTGGCTGCCGAGCACACCCTGATGCTTCCATCCAGCTGCAGCTTTTACACTTGACTCACCTCAGAAAACACCACATCAGACATTAATCCTACTGTTTAGGTACTAATAAGGAGACAAAACACCACTGAAGCCCCTGTCAACCTTTTCCTCCTCGGGACACCTGATTTATTATTGACAAAGTGCTTCCTGCTTTGTGCTAACATCCGACCTGACTGCAAATGCCCGTCAGAACTCGGGAGCAGCTCATCTCCTCATCTCTTACCTTTGGGGCAGTGTAGGTTAAAGTCAAACCACATGAAAGGAAACAGTGTGTGGCTGATTTTACAGCTCAAAAAAAAAAAAAAAAAAATTGCCTCTTTATAATATTGGATGGAAATTTTTATAACTGGCTCTGTTAATTAATTGGAAACCAATCGAAGAACAAATAAGTGTGCGTGCCACAAACTGTACACGGGAGAAAGACTACAGAAGAAATTCAAGAAAAGAATTTTGCTGGCAAAGATCAAAGCAAAGTAAAAGCATTAGTTAATGGCCATATTTTCATAAAAAAAGAAGCCCTTTCTTTGAAGGCAATAGCTGATGAACAAGAATCCAATGAGCCAATTCTTGTAAAGTTCCTTTGAAACAAGGTACATGTACACACTCAAAGAAAATAATTTCAAAACACTGGCATTATTGTATACATCCTTTAAAAACTGTTACAGTAACTTCTCTGTTGTGTCAGTAGCCTTTGAGGAGGAGAACACACACACCTACTCCACAAACAATCTGATGGCAAAGCTGGCTTAACAGTTTCTATTTCCTGAAAGTTACCAGCTAGGAGATTTAGCTCAATCCTACCGAAGTCTTCTACTTGCCCTCAACTGAGCTGATGACTGGCCCATTTATGGAAGCTCAGACCCATCAGAAAACCAAGATGCCAACACAGGTGATGCCTGGCTGATAGGTGCCTGCTTCCCAGGGCAAATTCCCATCCACACCAATAACACCAACTTTCTGGAGTCTCCACACGCAGCAGAAATCATTTAGTCCATAGAAGGCCCAAAGCCCCAAATGCTGAGCCAGGCCACATGGGCAGAAGGATTGCCCTGGTTTCAGCCACAGTAGAGTTATTTTCTTCTCAGCAGCTGAGACCCCCACAGTCTCTTGGTCTGAAGCAGAAACTGCATTTTTGGTGTCTGAGCCTTTCCCCTGTGTTCTCACCCCAGCACTTGTCATGGTGTACCTGAGTCACCTGAACAGCTCAGTGACACCCACATAGGTTATGTTGGTCCCAGTCAACTATTCCTACTGCTTTCCTTTCACCTTGCCTGGCTGACCCCTGGGCAAGATGATTCAGCTCACTAAACCATCCAAACTATCCAGCTCTGTGCTCTCAGAGGGCTCCTGCCCTGCCCGTGCTCTGAGCCACGGGGCAGAGGTGTGTGACACGTGCACAGCCAGCGGGCCGGCTCCAAAACAAACACAGCTTGGCTGGGACATGAAATATAAAATCCTAGACAAATAATACAGACCTCAAGCACGTTTTCCTACCTTTGGGGGATTAAAATCCCTCTCTGCATGTCTAGTCCTCCGCTCTGAAGCGTGTTCATCTGTGTACGTAGGAGATCCCTGTAAAAAAAGAATCCTCTATTATGAGGGAATTCCTGTCTCTTCCTCTCTCACCTACCGGCTTCTCTTGGAAAGATTTTCACCTTTTCTTGCCTTTCCTAAAAATGCTTCAGAGAAAAGCCCTTTCTAATTTAGAAATCAGCTTCTCAACCCTTTCACGTGAGGGGCGATGAAGAGCAGAAGGCAAACCTGGCACCCTCAGCTAAACCTCAGGCAGCTTCCAACACTTTGGTTACCCCACCCAGACAAATCTCCAGACTTTAGTGATGTTTTTGTTACCCTGTGCTAGGTGCAGACATTTCTCTTCTCTTCACACTTCTAGGGAGGGCACAGAGAACAGAGAAAAGCAAGCCCCAGAACCCAAAAGGAGTTTGAACTTGCCATGCCTGCACACACCCCCATTACTGAGCACTGCCAAGTGAGGCTTCCAGATTATCACAGGAGGCTTATCCTAGGAAACCTGTCCCAGACTTGCTTTTATTAGGAATCATCATCCTTCTTCCAAAGTGGAAGTTTGCACTTGGTGGGAATGTGCTAAGTCTCACACATATTGTTGTTATTGTGTGGCTTTCCCTTCCTCTCACAGCTGCTAAGCCTTACATTCAGGTAATAAATATCGTGGAATGACTGCAGTCAGCTACAGCAGAGTATTAGAAAAGCCTCAGATAAACCTCCAGTGTCAGACGTTTGTACTCACTGAAGGCCATTGAGAAAGACAGGCTTGGAAAAAGTGAGCAGAAAAGATGAATATGCTGGATTTTATTAGTCTACACATACCAAGAAAGCACCAAAACACTGATTTCATGAGACTACCTAAAAACAGACATGCAGAAAGAGCTCTGTGCTGAAGGATTCCCACAGATAGCTAGACAAATACCTTATAAAAATACCAGCAATAAAATACAAGTGAAATGTCTCTGTTGATACACAGAGCTCACATCATTAACAGTGGTATGAGGTTAGTAGTGAAGTGATTCTCTTGTTTAAATCTAACCTGGAAGATGTCTTTCCAATTTTAAAAAGCCTGAAGGATTCTTGGGGAGACTCAGATACCAACAGCTCACTAGAAATATCACCACTAATTCTTTGCTATGCTCAAGGCTCCGACAATATTGTTAAAGGGTCAAAGATGACATTTATCCAGGTCACTGTTGTGGTTAACTCATGGGTTTAGCAGTCAATGTTCAGACTTCAAGTGATTTCTGACAAATTTGAAAGTTTTGGATTTTGAGGTAATGTTCATGTTAGGGCTGGGAACAACTAAAACATGAATTGTAACTTCAAAGCCCATTCCCATTCTCCCTTTCCATGCCAGTGCTGTTGAGGTTACAGCAACACTATGACTTAAGAAAAAATTCAAAAGGAGAGTGCTTTCTTCATCTCCCCTCTCAAAACATCAAACAGCAGAGGTGACTTTGTGCTCCTCAGTGTTTAACCACCAAATCTTCCCTGGGTGATTCAGCACGATGACAGATGGGTGACAGGGCAGCTGGCACAGCTCTGGGGACACCAGGAGCATCATTTCTGCAGCTGAGCAGCAGCACAGTCACCACATCAGAGGGGAAGGTCTCACCTGGGGTGCCCACCCACAAAACCACACCAGACTGTGCCTCACACCTCAAACCAAGGTGACTGCGCTGCATGCTCCCACTTCAGCTCCCAGACATTCAGTTCCACTTTTTCTAAGTGTGCTGAAGTTTAAGAAGTTAATGGAACCAGTAGTGCTGAAAGAAATTCAGCTTCCCAGCTGAATAGGGACAGATACATAAATTCCTGTGACAATTTAAAAAGTGAATCTCAGAACACAGCAAGCACCAGGGGCTTCCATTAATGTGCTGAGCTTCTCTCTTCTTCATTCCCAGTTTGCACAGATTGGAGCTGAAGGACTGAGGGACAGCATCCTCCAGAGTCTTGGAAATTTTACTGGTGGTCACAAGACCAAAGACTCATCCCATCTCATACTAATCAATATTATAACAGTGGAATGTTCACAAAGCTGCAGAGACACAGTTATTCAGAATTTCACATCCTCTGTGGGGCTGTTGTATCCCACCTGATGGGTTTGCTAAAGCCCTGGCAGCCCTGCCACGTGCTGCTCTCTGCAGAGCTCCTGAGGTGAAAACTCCTATTTGGCTGTTGGATCAACACTGGCTACAAATATTTGGAAACCCATCATGCTGCCACAAGCCCTGCACTGCCCACAGCACTGATTGAGGGGGATCCCTGCTCCCAGCCGGAGCACAAGAGCTCTGGCTCTCATGCTGAGGGGTCTGGCTGGTGGGCTCATCACGTGGCACAGTGAAGCCCCACAGCAGCACTTGCTTGCACAGTAGTCTCCGAGCACAGCTAAAATGTGAGCTGTGTTTTGCTGGGGATTACTGTGTTGTTACTGCTTCCCCCGATAGCATCAACTCCAAAGCGTGGATACGGCCACAGGGAATGCTTAAAGAATCCAGATGCAGTCCTCAGCCTTAATGTGTTTTCCTTCCCTCAAAATACCACCACATTTTTCCTACAGTGAGAGCCATGACTCAGATACCTCAGCAGGAAAGAGGAAGAGGCATTTATTTGGTGTGTGCTTGTATTGTTCAACTGAACCCCCAAACCATGAGTAGAACACTTGCCCCCCAGTACATGTTTTAATGGGAATTATTTTAATGTACTGAATGGTACAGCAGCAGCCTCTTGCCATCAAGAAGGCAACTTTTCTTAATAGTCCTACTACTAAGGAATATTGAGTGGAACAAAATACATCTTGCCCTGCTGAAGAGCTTTATAGAACACCATGATAAAGTTTTCTAGAAGATGTGACTCTGGACTAGTTCAGACAATCTTACATCTCTCCTTTAAGACCCGAAATGAGCTTCCACAGGGACACGGGGGTGTCACAGGAAAAACAAATAGACTAGGAGGCATCTATATGAAAAGCACTTAAATAATCTAATCTCTGTAGCTAATTTAAGAACTCCTAGGGAAAGAGAAGGTAGAGATAAGGAATCTTAATGAGGCCAGGCCAAAAATCAACACATGAGCAGCAATCAAATGCTTGCTGACTGCTGTCTGTTCATTATGTGTGATGAGTTTGACAGTTTCTCAAGAGGAGAGACCATTACAAAAATAGTAGAGACATTCCACTAAAAAACCCACTGAGCCACTATTAAAGACTTAGTCAACAGTAAAAGCCTGGTAAAGCATTGTTAGTCACTGCTGAAGTATTGCTAAGCAACCCTTTATCCTCCTTCGGACTGGATTAGTTTCATCACGGCAGTAACCAACAGCCTCCATCCTCACTCCCAGCTCCCAGTTTGAAGTGCCGTGCAATTTTCTTTGAAACTCAAGTGAGAGTTGCCACTCCAGCTCCTGCTGAGGAGTCAGGGGGTTGCACATCAGCAGGGGAGCCCGTCTGCAGCTCCAATGGCTTCAGGAGCCAGGCTGCAGGACACCAGCTAATTCATTTTAAGAGATGAGCAATATTTATTGACTCTCACACTTTAATTCTTTGCTGATTGCAGCAGCAGCTGATATCCTTCTCAGTACTGATTTAAAAAAACTCAGCCTTGACCAAAGCCAGACCAGCTGCTGTCAGGATTTCCACTAAAACTCTATTTAGCTGTAGTAAGAAAACTAAAAACCAGGAAGCTGCCAGGTAATAGCTCTCTGCTAGGCATTGCTTCTATCTTCATCTCTATTTTGTACACCATTTGCATTTGTGTCTTCTCAGCAGCACCTCCAAGAGGTTCCTTCCACGAGTATTAATAATAATTCAATTAGCAGAGCAAATTCAACTGGGTATTAGCTCACCTAGTCCAGCCTCTCAGCAGTTTCCAAAGGAAGACGAGAGTGATAAATAAAGGACGTGACCTGCCTCAACATGATCCAAAACCCAACGCGATGAGTGGTCAGCTAGACACAGAAATAATAAATAGAGATTTCAGAAAAGCCAAGGAGCCCCAGAAAAACAAATCAGATGAGTCTCATCTAGTGCTGCCACCCTGGAAAAACAGCATCCAGTAACCCATCCACTTTCCCAGACTATAGCCAGGAAGAGAGAGGAGTTTCCAGACACCTCCCCAGCCTCTCTCTGTCTCCCATCCCACTCTCAGGTTGGCACACATACACTAACAAAGCTCTCCTCAGCCTGTGTGGTGCTTTAGCAGACATACAGCCACTTCTTTAGCCTGGCAGATGTGGTTTATCACCAGCCAGACCCACAGCCAAGAGTCACTCATAGAGGTGTGTGCTTCAGTTGGGAAGATGATGACTTTCCCATGAACTAGAATTATTTGCTCACCCCAGAATTTAAAGTCTGTGTCTAAAAAGTGTTATCTGCTAGCAGTAATTTTTATAACAGAAAAAAACCCCAGTTAGATGGTTAGAAATGTCACTTTTCAGTGAAAGCAGGGTGCCAGTCACAGCAATGTGTTCAGAGACCATTCCCGTGCCAGAATGACCCTCTCAGAGCAGAAATGAAGTGCCATATAATCCAGAACTCATTATCTATTATTTTTGGCTCAAGAATAGCTCAAAAAAAAAAAAAAAAGTCCTTTCTCAGAACTACTTACAGCAACAGCCCAAAAATCACAGACAACACCCAAACTGCAGCACAGGCCAAACACAGGAAAGGGCCCTGGGCTGAGCTTAAATAGGGCCCAGGGCCCATGGGCCAGGTGGGGCTGAGGTCCCAGGTGAGGCTGCTCAGGGCATCATGTTCACAATGGCCCTGACAAATAAACCTGATGATGATGTTGATTTTAAACACATGCATGCAGCCAAACCCATTTATTCCTGTGTGACACCAAAGGCAGACAACAGCCACATATCAGGACCTCTCCCCAAATGATCCCGTGATAAAGTCCCACGGCTCTGCTGTACCACTGGGCTCTGGTGGCAACTCCCTCCCAGATTACCTGGGATTATCAGACATCTGTTGATGGAAATGCTCAGCTGGTAGCAGGCAGTAGCAGTGTGGTCAAATTCAGTGATTTTTTTAATAAGTTCCTAAATTTTCCAGGTTAATTTCACCTAGAAAAAACACATCACTCCTTTTAAAGCCCGAGCCTGCTTGAGTTGGTTTGATTTCCTCACATACCAGTTCCCCTGGGGCAGAGCTCAGAGGAACAGAAATGCCTGGCTTTAGGCAGTCAGATTTTAATAAGTGCACGATAAATTTATTTTTCCTAAAATCCAGCATGTATAGACAGTGTAGCCCACCCTTCCTTCCACATCTTCCCTGTCTGGGGCTGAGTCTTCTCCCTTATCTTCAGCCAGCAGCTCTGACATTCTCCAGATATGCTCATGAGGTCAGACAGAGACTTTTTGGCTAAGTACCCTCCTTATCCACAGTGTTTGCACGTAAAGGAGGTTGGGGACATCTTCCCATATTTGAACCAAAGGCAGAGTTTTATCTCTGCGGGAGCCCCAAAGACACAATACAAGTGTTTGCCTTGTGCTGCTCCGCTCCTTAACAAGGCCCTTACGGCTTTCAAGGGAATAGATTGCAGGGCTATGCCAAAACTGGCAGCTTCCTGCAGAATTTGCAGGAGACGGCTTAAAACAGGTTGAAGGTGAAGAAGACACCCAGGAAACCACGAGTTGCAGTGAAGTGGAATGCTAAAACAGAGGACTGGGAAAAACTGTGTGCTAAAGAGATGGTTTTCAAATAACACTGATTGCTAATTAAACTGCTCCTACTCTTTGTCTTTTCTTTTTTACAAACTTGCTTCTCTCTGGTATAGAGACAATAAAGAACAAAGCAAAAAGCCGATGTGCCAAAACGTGATCTCAGTGAAACTGGTGGAAAAGCACATAAAACATTCCCTTAGGGGACTGGGAATTGTGGGGTTCGGAAAAGAGCCCCGGTCACACAAATGGAGTTTCATTATTTGGTATGTGAGTTCATTATAAGTGGGCTCAATTATATTTCATCAGTGAAGAGAAAATGGCCTTTTCATCCAATGTATCGAGTTGAGTCGAGTTGAATGCTAAGCACATCTGACGCAGCTTTTGGGAAAAAACAAAACAAGAACAGTAGCCATGTGAAAAAACAAACAAAATGACTAAGGCATCTCGGCGCCTCAGCGAGCTCTGTTTCTCACGGAGCCATGGCATAAAGAAGTGAATGAAGTACAGTAGCTTAACATGCACCACATGAGTGTGTGCGGTGCCACATTTGCTGATTTACTAACTCGTTTTGTTTGAGGGGCACTTGAAAGGCTTTGACATTTACAGCTCTGTAGGCAAATGTGAAAGGAAAGAATAGATGCTGTATCTCCGAGCTCCCAGCTGCTGGTAAATGTCTACTCAGAGTGCCAGCAATCCACACGAAATCAGGAGCACTCTGTGCCCCTGAGCTTCCCAGGTTTGTCTGCGAACGCTATTAGAGCAAATACGTCAACAGTCAGTGGGGTTAAAAATGTAAATGGGCCTCTCAGGGAGATGTGAAGTCTCTCAATGAAAAGTTGTGATGTTTTTCCCAAGTTTTCCATTCCAGCACTGAGCAGGCTGGATGCAGAGAACAGCCCAGCGCCTGCGCTCAGCAGCCACGGATCAGTCATTGAGAGCACACCGGGCATCCTGAGATACTTAAGTCAAAGGGATTTAGGATGCTTTCCTGGGCTTTAATTGCAAGAACAGTTTTGTTTCTATGTGAGTCACTCACTATACAAATGTTTATTCTGCCCTGTGTCTCCTGCTTCACACGGGCCTCGCTGTTTTCAGGGAGGTAACACACACACAGAGCACCAGGAGCAGGGCAAGCAGAGCCCCGGGAAATTCCAAACCCTGCACTCAGCCTTGTTACTTCTCACGGATGTCCCTTTGCCATTTTATTTGCCAAGCCTGAAAGCTTTTTGCCTTTCTGAATCATTCAGTGGGACCCCTTTTGACAGCGTGGGTGTTTCGAAGCTCTTCAGTTCAGCCTTGGGTGGGATTCATGGGTACAGCATCATTTTCCTGCTCTGCCATGCGATGCAGCCCCTGTTTCCCTGCCACTTGCTGACAGGCAGCACTGTGACAGTCTGGAGTTGTCTGTACATCCAGTTATCCTCTGCCACTTCCTCCTGCCTGTTTGGCAGCACCTGGCCTATTCCACCAGGATTTTTCACCCATGTGAGGAGTAGAGTAAAGACTGAGGGAAGTGAGGGAAGCCAGGGAAGGAGCAGGGTGGAGCAGGAGGTGAAATGAGATGGGAAAGAGGAAAAAGCAGAGATAACAATGGAGTAGGAAAGCAGTGGAAAGATCCAAGGGGAGAAGGCAATGATTAGGACCAGCAGGGAGTGACAGAGAGATGATGACATCTGTTTTCACGAGAGGGATGGGGTGGTGCTGATTCTGGTAACGTGCAGACTGTGTGTGAAATACTCTTTACAGATTTCTCGTGGGGTCTTGCTCAGCTGGAAACCTGCATGGGGAGTACTTGCCTGCCTTTCCTTTCCGTGGAGATCTGAACACAGAGGAAGAGAGTAGAAAGCTGCGTGCTTGGATGTAACCCACAACTGGAAAGCACTGCTGGCCCTGCAGTTTAGGCATGGTCTGTCTTAAATCCGCTCACATGGACAACGAACGGAAGGCAGCCCTATCTTCTGCCAAGCTAATTTGGAGAATTAATCTGAAAGCTGTTTTAAAGATGCTTTCAGAGGTCACTAATAATATCCATTCTTCCAGTTACACTTTGTCCTCTTCATCATCTCAGAGGCTCATGTGGAAGACAAACCCCTAATGAAAGCATAGGTCAATTTGCACTTCTGTTCCTCCAGGAAAAGCTCAGCTAAAACCACTCAACTACAAAACTCATTCGGCCTCCCCTGGACAAGGCATTATTAAGATTCATTGCTTTCTACATTCAGTACAATCACTACACAATCAGTGTCAGAGGGATGCCACAGGGCATATGGGCATGTGTCCATTGTCCTTGGATTTTTCCCCTGATTTTTCTTTTTCAGCCTCACAATTTGGTTCCTGGTCCCTGCCCTTCCTGTGTGCAGTGGTCCTGCAGAAGAAAATCCCCCTTAACTGTTAAGTTTTGGGGAGGAGACATCAAGGGGAAATTAATTCCCTTCCTCAACACTGCTAAAACAATCCCCCATTTCTCACTCTGCTGCAGATGAAGACAGTTTAAGTCCATGGCTCTTGCAGTGCCACGTGCAGCACGGTCAGTTGTTACAAGGAAAAGTGTCACAAATTTCATTTCTATTTCTATCGAGACAGTAATTTTTAAAAAATAAAGACAAATTCCCCAGAACTGTTTGCTGAATCACAAATCACACTTAGCTTGGATGATTATTAAAACATTCACTTTATTTCTCTCCTTAGAGGTTCATATTTATTACAGCTCACTCTCAAAATATTTTTAATTAAGAAACAATGCTGTCACCGTGTCCTTTTGCAGACTGACATGGCTCAGTGGAAGGAAAGCTGCCTTTCCCTTGCAGATAAATGGCTAATGCTGAGGATGCCTTTTGAAGCACACAGCTGACCACTGCCACCCACCAGGCACAGATCAGTTCTGATTCCCTCCATGCACAGATCAATCCTTAGGCTTTATGTTTCCTGGAAATCTGTGTGACATCTTTAGATCGCAGAGAAGGTCACCAATGCATTTCTTGCCTCAGCTGATGAGTTTCTAGGCTTGATTCATGTTGACTTCTATCAAAAGGGAATATAAAATAGAATTGTAACTGGCCTGATAGAAAAAAAAGTAAATTAAGTAAAACAAATCATTCTTTTCTTCTGCTCCGATGCTGGCAATAAACATCACTGGAGCTGTGAAATGCAAATGAGCCAGGGCTTTCACTCCCTGACAGCAGACATCACATCACCAGAGAGATGGCCTTGAGATCCCTGCCAGTCGCAGGCACAAGGCATCCCTATGGCAACTAAAGCAGAGTAACACTGGGAAAAGGCTTGTTTAATATGCTCCAGCAGCTGAAAATCAGAGAAAAGTCAGCACCACAGGAGCAGCCTGGCTTCTGCAGATCACATCAAGGGCTTTGTCCCCCACAGGCAAAAAGGGCTGCTACCAGGTGACGATTCAGCTGAGCTGTGGGGATACACCTCTGGATGTCCCGTGGTCTTGGTTCCTGATTATCCTGCCCCAGAATCTGATTACACCACACAGTGACCTTAATCTGGCCCAGACATACAAATTTCCTTCCCATGGAAAGGAAAATACAGAGAAAAGCCTGGAATTTGGGCACTGAGCTGACAACACACCCAGGCTGAGGAGCTGTCTGGATGCTGGGAAGCACTTATTCCTCCTTCCAGGCATAAATCTGCTTCCAACATGTCCTTTTACAGTCTGCTTTCCACCCCATTGATAGAGCCCTTTGCAGAACAATGGTAAAAAGCTGAAATGCTTCAGAATCTCAGAATTGATTCCTGAGCTGGAAAAGAGTATGTATGGGGTCAAGCAGAGCAGCCAAAATCTGTGCTGGACTTCATGTTGATAGAGGTTGCTGACTAGAGGACTGAAGAATGGTCCCACCATGTGATGCCACCACTCTTCAGAGAATAAAGGTTTGACTTTTTCCTCATGCTCCCAAGGTCTTACAGCTAGTATTTGCCCTATGGATTGCTTTTTCCATACCTCCACTTGAATATTGAGCAACAGGTTCCTATAAGGAGCCACTGTATTTTCAACATCCTCCCCTAATTTTCCTATTGTTCATTAGCAATGATCATAGGAAACGTGAGCTGCATGAAAAGTAGGAGTAAGATAGCAAAGCTGATGTGTAAGAAGCAAAAATGATGGACAAGAATTAATTAAACTCCCATAGGAAAACTGATATTTGCTCTGAATATTCTAAATGGAGGCTTCAATAAGGCAGGGGCTTAAATTTGCCATTGTGTTTCAGTGTTAGTAGTTATATAAATTACAGATATTATGATAATGAATAATTATAATACATATAACAATATAATGAATATAGGTTTAATTAATATGCTTTTATTATAATATATAACAATATAGCAAATATTAGCAGGAAATTAGCTGT
>QWTY01026496.1:23390-36907 GCA_008033365.1 Pseudorectes ferrugineus | reverse complement strand
ATAGAACACAAAGGTAGTTGTGGAGATAATGTACTATATACTGCAGCAGTACATAAATAATTAGGCTATATACTGTCTACTGTCTGTAAGCATTTAAGGGAAACCATTTCATTTAATACCTAGGTGTTCTGATGACTAAAAACCAAGCATTGCGATGTCTTTTAGGCAGATGCTCAGATCTCCATGGCTTTACCGACTGTTCATGAAGTAGATCTTTTCAGGTAGGAGTTTGGACTGATTGATTCCTAGTTGTGAACTTCCACATGTTTTTTGATTTAGGACAGTTCCTTAACATGTCTCATGACTTGTAAACTAACATTTATCATTGTTGGTTTTAATACTCTTTTTCTGTAAAGTTTGCTAAAACATAGTTTGGACAATATACAGGCTGAAGCTGCAATAAATAAGCAAGTTCATTAAATGTTCCATTTTACAAGAGTATTTTACCTTTTTCAAATTACTATTAAAATACTACTGCAAACTTCCTTTTTATCCCTTTATTAACCAGAAGAAATATGTATTTTATGATGTCAAGTGTATTAAAATACCTATATCTGTTTTTAGGTGTTTCTGTCCAGTGTTCTTTCACATTCAGATGCTTTGGGAGCTGGTGCTGCTGGGAGAACCACTTGTTGTGATGGCACCATCACCAGCAGAGTCTTCAGAAACTGTGTTGGCCCTTGTTAGGTAAATGTAGTAGAGCTTCCTAACTAATGACTAAGGGAGTCAGTGTAACATTGCAGCTGAGTGGACCTTCATTTGATCTGAGTGTGACAAAGCATTACAAATTTTAGAGCTGCTTGTGTCTTTCATGAAAGTTTGCAATGAATACATAAACCAAGCTCATCCTCTTTGTACTTTGCAGCTGCATTTCACCACTGAAGTACTGCAGTGATTTCAGGCCATACTTCACCATCCACGACAGCGAATTCAAAGAATACACAACTCGCACACAAGCCCCGTAAGTAAATCAAACTCTCTGGGGAAGATGTTGCTCAAAGCCACTTGTAACCATAAATTTGTGTTAAAATACTGTTTAACTATTCTGGTTTTCTATCATTAGAGAATTAGGTTTAGACACTTTTTTTTTGGTAAGATTTATCTTGCAGAGTGCAGTTATTAGCTGATTTAAGTTTTCATTCCAGTTAGATAGGACAAAGAAGTTAAGAAGCATGGGCATAATTAAACTAGGCTTGAGCTTCTTAGGATACTTGTCTACAGAGTAAGTCAAACTGCAAGTGTGAAACAAGGAGAAGTTCTTGCTTCTCCTTAAGGGTTTGTCTGTGCAACACCAGCTCCAGAGTAGCTCCTTGGGAAATTCTGCTGTAATTGTTTTAATTTTTAATTAACTGCTAAACAAAGTAACTTGTAGAATTCAACATCCATACAGCTGTTTTGTAAAGCTAAGTCAGTTGGTGTCCTAGTTGAGACAATTTAAAAATCAAATATCTCTTCACTAAATTTATTCAGTTATTATTGTAAATAATTTAGAAATTAAGCTTGTTTTTTTAAGAGTGTGAATGTCCAAAACAAGTGATGTTTGAAACTGCTTTAAGGACACATTTTTTCCCCTTTATTTTTTTAAAATCCTGCTCTTATTTTGAGAGTATACACCTCCAGTATTTTTTAATATATGTTATTTAAATGCAGCTTGATTTGGGAATGGAGTGCACATGTTAGATTCACTGATCTTTTAACAGATAAATTTCTTCTCATGTCAGAACAGGCAGAGGTTGTTGATTTGGATTTTTGTTTGCTTTGTTGGTTTTTTTACTGTAGTTTTCCTCTCAAGGGATGTATTGCCAGAGATAGAGCAGTGGAAAAACACATAAACATAGGCAGTATGTTTTAGGCTGTGTTCCATGGGAATGGTTATGCAGTATGTAATTTAGTTTCTAAAAATAATTCCAGGAAGAATTTGGTTAAACTTTAGTAACCCATGTTTGAAAATTGCATCCACTCCTCTGTAGCAAAATAGAAAGGTTGGTCACTACATAGATTATTGTTTGAAATAGAGCTGAAATTGCTCTTTCTTATGGAAAACAAAAAGTTGGAAAAATTGGAAATAGGTTTTTAAAGCCACGGATCTAAGAAGGTGAAGAAGCCAAATGATGCCGATTCTGTGTATTTCATTACCTTAGTAAGAGGGGAGCAGGGAAACTTAAGGATAGTGTACAGAAAGTGTTAAATTTTGTGATTTTTAAGACCAATCTGACAAAATGATAACTTGATTTTAAGATGGCAGGTTCAGTGAGACTTGTTGCTATATTCCTTAGCTGATGTTTGACTGTAAAATGGATGGCAACCACTATATTGAAAAATATGTTCCTATCTCATCATATCAGTGCTATAAATCCCAAATTCTGCAGGCCTATGCTGTAGCAGCAGCCCTGTGCTCTTACTGCCTCTTGTTCCCTGGGTGCCCCCGTGCACCCCCCAAGCCAGATGCCAAGCACAGAGCAGACAGAAAATTCTGGCAGGGTGTGAGCTGGGGCACAGTGCTGTTAATGTGCTTGTGCTGCATCACTTGATAACTGCTGCTTAAAGCAAGTGGGACATTAAGTGTCTCATTTTCTTAATGATGTGCACATTCAAGTACTGAGAGTTTGTTATAATCAAACCTCGAAAAGTAGCAATTTGGCTTTCAAATATGGGTCAGATTCCTGCTCATTAAAAAAAAAAAACCGAAACAAAAAACCAACGCATCACAAAACCCCAATAACAGATAATGCCCTGTTCTCACCATTGCAAATGGGCAGAATTTAGCCAAGTCTAAGCAGATGATGTAATTTTTATTCTTCACTGTCTTTAAGATGGTACTGGTACTTCAAGATGCCTCTGTCTTATTTTCTAAAACTTTGATAAACATTTGTGCTTGTATGTGCAATTTAAAATGTAACTCTTAAATACCAAAGGAAAATAATTTCAAGTTAAGAATTTAAGTTTATCTTTTTATTTGTTAAGGCAGAAGGTGTTGCTGTCATATTTTAAACATTGTCATTATTTTTCTAGGCCGTCTGTAATTCTAGGGGTGACAAATCCCTTTTTTGCTAAAACACTTCAGCACTGGCCTCACATCATCCGAATTGGAGACATCAAGCTTCCAGGTAAAATAAAAATATCTTCTACAAGCCTGTGTGATGGGATCTAACTGTGTGCTTATTTATTTACAAACATCTGTAATTATGTTCTATTAATTTAGTTTAATGCTAACTAAATTTTCATGGATGTAAATCTGTCAAGTGAAATTAGAATCTTCACTTCTCTATGTCTTGTCAAATCTAGTATATTAAATGCAAAAGGTAGTAATACTCATTAGTAATAATGTTCTACCTTTCACAGAGTCCTGATTTTGTATGTCTACCAATAAGGCATTAAAATGAGACATAATATATTACTGGTGTTAATTATAGTGTGAGTAGAATGTAATAAATCAGTCACAGCCAGTACAGAACGTAAGACCCAAGTGAAAGCAGAGTTTGAATGTTACAGTAATGTAAAAAGTTGTTGACAATATTTTGATAATATATTTCTAATCTGGCAATATTCCAGTAATTATTAATTGTTCAGTCTGGATGATTTCCTTACATGATTGAGTAGAATTTTCATGTAGTGTTTGGATAACATGTCAATTGCCAGCCTGTAGTAAAATACTGCACCACTCTAATTATTGTATGAAATTCCTGAATATAGTAGCTGTTTACTGTGACAGGTTCACTATGCTGTTCTGACAGTGGGAATGCATAAATATGCAATTAAGATAAAACACCATAAAATTAATTTTTGTAGAAGAAGTTAATTTTAACTTTTGAGTATACTGAATTAATTAAGGATTATGTACTGTGTTCAATATAATTAGGCAAGGTTTTGCTTTACTTTAAAATACCATGTCTGTCTATGGTCAGAATACCTGTGGGGGCTTAGGGGTAGTGTGGGGAAGAGTTACTTCACTGTTGCATAGTTAATGTTTGGAAAGTAGAATCTTAATTAAACTCTGAAAAGCCATATAAACAGGTGGCCTTCAAATCTGATATACAGTTTCAAGTATGAAATTCTAGTTTTGATGTAGCTATGGGATATGCTTAGTCAGGAAGTTCTAGAAATGTATCTGTCTGACCTGTCTTTTAAAAATGTATATTTTATTTCTTTAGGGACAAAGAGAGGGCTTCGGAATATTTGTTGTTGTTGTTTTTTTTTTCATTTTCCCTCACTCTGCAGTTTCAATAACAATTTAACTGTTACCATTTCTAAAGTCGAGCATCCAGACAGATTTAGGAGGAGGGTTCTGCTGAGGCTGCAAGACTGATAAGAGAGTTTAGGGTCTACTGTTGGAGCAGGATAAATTGGAAAAAAAAAACAAAAGCCTTTAGTATGGCCTATGAGAAAGGAGACTTGAATTCATTTTCTTACAACACTTAATCCAGGGCTACTATTTTATTTTCTTCTATATGATTTTTAGTTTTGCCGAGGCACCAAAGATTTTTTTCCCAAAGGCATTTACACTAAGGGGAACAAAGGAAGATGGAATAAAAATATGAAATTAAGAAAACAATTATTCACTGCTATGTATCTGTATGTTTATTTGGCTGCTTGGATTCAGAAGGTCATCCTTTGGCTGGTTTTGTTTGGGGGTTTTTTTCGTTCATTTTTTGCTTGTTTGTGTTTTTGTTGGTTTTCAGGTATTTGGTTTGTTTCGGTTTTTTTTCTTTTCAACAAGGAGCCCTTATATAAAGTGAAAAGTCTATTTGCTGTTATTCATGTGTGTTCTGGATATGTACTTGGATTCTTGTCAATGTTTCTAATGTTTCTTACAATATTAGATAGGCTTCAAGTAATGTGGCTTTATGTGTTTTGGCAGGTGAAGTTCCAAAGCAGGTGAAAGTGAAAAAACTGAAGAACCTAAAAACTTTGGACTCCAAACCTGGTAATAACTTCAGAGTTAAATTGCCAGTGTTAAGATTTTAAAAGGCATATCCCCGTTTCTCCTTTGGCTATATGCTGCTTTTTTTCTTTAGGTGTTTATACCTCTTACAAGCCATACTTGAACAAAGATGAAGAAATCGTTAAGCAGTTGCAAAAGGTAATGGTGTAGGTCACTTCTTAATGGAAACTGGTTTGTGTATTTTGTGTACTGTTGTACAGTGGTTTCATTTAAGGCTGCACTTTGTGTATCAAAATGAAACTGGGTTCTGGTTCCTGTGCCCCAGTCATAACTAAATAGATGGATATACACCCTCATTTTAGAAGGGCTGCTGCCTTGTTAGCAGCTTCTATAACCACAGGAATGGTAGGACTCAATAAGTTAGCTTAATAATTCAGAGGATTAAAAGTAGTTATCTGTTCATCTGTTGAGGTTTTCCATCCTCTGCCACCTGCAGTCTGGTCTCTTTGGTCTAAAAGTCTCACACATGAGGCATGTAAGAATCGGAGCTTCCAAATTTTAACTGATTTGTAAACACTTGTTTATAGAAACGTTTCTTTCCTTGAGTTTCTTTACATGATAATAAAAAAATCAGTAATTGCAAAGACAAATATCTGTACAAAAGGACTTGATGCTTTTGCTTTCCTTTCCTGGTTCAGGGTAGGAGGTGCTGTGTGTGGGCTTATGGCAAATGAATACAGAAACACTGGAATAGATATTCATAAAAAGTAAACCCACCACAACTACCTACATACTTTGGAGTAACAGACTGTGTTTTGTTGTTTTGGTTTTTTCTTAAGGGAGTACAACAGAAACGTCCTACAGAAGCACAGAGTGTGATACTTCGGCGGTATTTCTTGGAACTGACGGAAAGTTTCATTATTCCATTAGTGAGTTCTTAGATTAATGGGCTTTTTACATATGTAATAAGGAGTAGTTTTTCTGGAGTTATCCTAAGTCCAGTAACTCTCCAGAGTACCCCCGGAATCAACCCTGGGTCCAGTACTGGGTCCAGCTGGCGAGGCACAGCTGCCTCCTGCTGTCACACCTGACACGTGGCGGTGGCCCCACTCCCTGTGCCTTGGACACGTTGGGGCTCTGGCCATGCCTGTGCCAAGCCTTGCTAGAGCAGAGATGGCCACAGCTCAGACAGTGTTCTGTGGGTTAGTTCTAACTCTGATGTTTGGGTGAGGGACTCAGAAAATCTCTTCCAAACACTTGATACGAAGTGTGGTTACTGTTTGGAATCACCCATGATATGAAGGTACCTGTGGACTGTTCCCAAAGAAAAGAGAGATTGTTTAGCAGTGGCTGAAGTTCAGGATATAGATATTCTATGTGTACGTCTGCTTCCTGTCGTTCTTTGCCTCGTGTCCTCCTTGAACTTTGCTGGCTTAAAGTTCTGGAGTTGGGAAATACAATCTGTATAAGATAAGCTCCTTCTTGTCTTCTCATGTGGTAAATATGCACAACCCCACCCTGTACTAACACCGAGAAGAGAAAATGCTGTGGTCACAAGCAATAAGTAAACACACACGTGGACTGTGTATCTATAATACTGGTTATGCAAACAACCTTTCCTTTTCCTTTCCCCAGGAACGTTATGTAGCAAGCCTAATGCCTTTGCAGAAATGCATATCACCCTGGAAGGTAAGGAAGTATAATTTGAATGAGGTGGAAATTGGTGATTGGGGAAATTAAGGTCTGCTAATTTTTTTTCTTTCTTTCTGTAGAGTCCACCACAGCTGAGGCAGTTTAGCCAAGATGACTTCATGAAGACACTGGAAAAAGCAGGACCACAGCTCACCTCAGGTTTAAAGGGAGATTGGATAGGACTTTACAGGTAATTTCTTTCATCAGCATAAAAAATGATATAAATTAAGACAGATCAGTAATATTAATGCTGTTTTTTCCTGAGCAAACTTAAAATCAGGATTTGAATAAGACTTTCTTTTAGAATATATGCTTTAATAGAAATCGATAGTGCTAAGTATACTTTACTTGCTTAAATCTCTTTCTCTGCTAACATTACGGGTTTCTGTAGATCAGTGTTATTTGTGGTTTTATTTCTGGTTCTAGCTTGATTCTTCCTTCCAGTCAAACACAAGGATAAAAATTAGGCTATTTCAAACTGAGCCTTGATTTTTTTCTCCCTAGAATTTCCTAATCTTTATTGTGTTTCAGACACATGTTCTTTACCTTCTTTTCTCAATCCTTGTCTTAATTAATAGAAGCACCCGTTAATCTCTACTTCAGAATATTACATCTTTTTGAAAGTAAATAGAGAAAGGGTTCTAATATTTTCTTCAATCTCAAATATAATTACATTTGATGATGTAGAAAACACCGTTACCAAATTGTACTTAAAATATAAAATGTATTTTTCTTTGGTGTTTTACCAGGCATTTTTTGAAATCGCCAAACTTTGATGGTTGGTTTAGGAGCCGGCAGAAAGAAATGACACAGAAGTTAGAGGCCCTTCATTTAGAAGCACTCTGTAATGAGGTTAGAAAAATGTGTGCTTATGATTATATTTATCATCTTGTAATAAAAGTATATTCTCTCACAAGTCACTTTTACTCCTGTTTTCCTAGGTAGAACGTGAAATTGTTGACAGTTTTGTGAATTCTGATCTAGTAGAACATGACTTTGTTAAACAAGTACAAGCTAGAACTAACACAGCAAGAGAACAACATGAAATACAGTTCACTTGTCATAACAACTGTCATCGTTTGTAAAACATACCTTTAGTATTTTTTGGTTTGTTGTGTATTTTAAAATTAAATACACACACCCACCCGCCCAAAAAAGCTTTTTCTTCTTATGTGGTAATATTATTCTGTTCAGCTTCCACCCTTGGCATCCTTGACAACATATTTTCAGTTGTGATATAGTTTATAGCTTTAAAGGTAAAAATTCAGCGAATTTGACATTCTAATTGACAGCTAATTAGATATGGTTAGTAAATAAACCTACAACTGATCCATAGTAATTGAAAGCTGAGAAGTGAAATCTGTTTATATATAACAAAGTGCCACATAAATATTCTTGTGTTGTAAGATCCATTCATTCCTTAATTAAGAAGCCAAAGTGGGTATCAATATAATTTGAGTTGGAACAACTGATAAAGGAATTGCAAGAGGAGAAGACATAGTACAGCTAGAGAGGGAATAGGAAGAACAAAAACAAAGGAAGGCAACACCACAGCTTTAAAACAAACAAACAAAATTGCTCTGGTTATTTTTCAAAAGCCATTTGTTGTTATTCCTTGCCTTGTCAATTCCCAAACAGTACAATGTAGCAAATCCAAACAGGTTGTTTAAATAGAGCAGCCCAAATACTTTGCAGGTCAGTTATACAACCTAGACTCTAACCAACTGTATTTGACATTGACTTAATCAAAGAAAAGGAAATGTGTTACAAATTTATTACCAATTCTGCTTCTTTATTGTTTTTTCTTTTGATCCACAAAAGAAATATTTCTTTGTACATGAACAAATGTCTTCCATAGGTGAGTCGTAAGGGGGCAGGGGAACAGAACTTCCACAAGAAAATTCACTTGATTGTATCTTACTAATTATCAACTGTGATCTCCTTTAATGCCCTAGAAACAGTAAGCACTGCCCTGAACTGCTTTAATATTGCATTGTGCTGGCAGTTCTGATTTGCTAATCATTCACTTCCATTTTGCATTGTAGATGCTCTTTTTCAAACTAAGCCTGTTTGGCAAGATTTTTTTTCCCTGTAATTTATTTGTATTGTGTTTGTGTGCAAGTTTGCTGTTAGGTGAAGTACTGGGCAAACATGCAAATAAAGTAGATTTTGCAGTTCACAGTAAAGACAGTGCATGAGTAAAATGAGGTTAGTAAATGGCATAGGAATAAGGAAAATACCTATTCTGAGCATTAGGTAGAGATTAAGACTACTTTTCAAAATTACATATGTAACCATAAATATTTCAATGCTAAATTTTTTTTTTTTTTAGAATTTGGTTTTCTGGAGTCAGAAGCATACTGAGGTAGAAGCAGTGGATCTTGTCTTAAAGTTAAAAAATAAACTGGTAAGTAACTGAATTGAACATGACTTAGCTATATAAAAGCATTATATAGTTCTTTTTGCAAGTACTTAAATGAAAATATTCTTCATGATCTAGGTAGTTTAAAGAGCCATTCATTCAGGCTTTAAAAACAAAAACAGTCAATTTCAGCCATGCCTGAAAAATAATTTGGCTTCCCAACATCATCCAGCTATGCTGGAAGCATTGTATTGCTGGGTTTTTTTTTAGTTAGTTGGAATCTGTGACTGATCTGAATCCCCAGGGAAGAAAAAAACCAAATTTTCTTGTTATTACTGAAAGTCCAAATCAGTGTTGCTCTCGCTGTTGTATGGTTGCTGAGGAAACCTGCTGTTGTCCAAATTCCTACTCAGTCAGCAAATGAGGAATTAATTTTCCAGATTTTCTGATACATGACTTTGATATTTCTTAAGGTAAACTTGCAATTTTAGTAGAAATCATGTTTTCTGGTACCTTTGCAGTTGCAGGCTGACAGAGAACATCTTCCTGTGAAAACTGACACACTGAAAAAGCTGCAGACACACATCAATGATATTATTCTGGCACTGCCAGATGACTTACAGGACATCTTGCTCAAAACTGGCACAACATGATTTCTACTGGGCTTTTTTGGTGCAGAAAACCAAAAGGCAAGTAGTCTCACAGAAGACAGTGGCTTACCAAGTTTGGAACACAGCTCTAAACCAGTACATTAACACTACAAATGGACTGTACTAATAGTATAGCCCACTACATCATTTTCACTGTTTTTTCCACTTCAATACCAATGCAACTAAAGGGATTCTTGTGTCTAATACTGTTTGAAATAAGTGCTCTTAAAGAATAATCTGTGGGCATATGAAGCTGTGCCACAGTATAGGACTACAGTGCAGTGCTGGCATTGCAGAATGTTTTCCAATTGGTGCTGCTATACCCAATCCTACTCAGGGGTAGGCAATATTGATCCTGTACTGTCCTGTTGATGTAGTATCTGATTATTTTTCTTTCTTTTTTTCTTTTAGTTTTTAGCTAGTGGTAAGTCCAGCTGACAGATTGGTGATTTGGCCGGAATACCTTATAATTGAGGTATTTTACTGGTAAATCACAGCTTTCAAAACTGTTTCAGGAACAACTGAAATGATCAGATCCATTCTTAACTTTCTGAATTTCTCCTTCTTACCATCTTTCTGAAATGATACTGATTTAGCATCTTTAAAGAAGAGAAGGCAGCTGACAAAAATTTCCTGAAGGGAAGTCTCTTCCACTCAATGTCAGTTACAAGGGTGCTCTTACATGCCTTAAAGTAATTATATACTAATTTGTGGTTTTAAACTGCTGACATCCAGGATTTCAAGTGGATCACTTGTGTAAATGTAAGCATGCAGTGTTCATCACAGGAAATAAACACTGTGGTGTTCTAATTGGGATTTTAAAATCGGTGATTTGGGTAGAGTTAGCTGATACACACTCTGTTTCAGTTTGAGATCATACCAGTCAGCTCCTGTTATAATTTTTAACTTTATTATTTTTGGCTTACATCAGTCAGATGTTTGAGGAGGTGATGAGGCTGGAGGGAAAAAATGCTGGCTTCAGCTGAAAAAAGCCTCTGGACAGGTCAGACTGGCAAAAAAAAGATTGTAGCATGAAATTATTCTCAGTATGTGCATACAGCAGACATGCATAAAGAGTAATTTCCTCTTGCATATTAAGCAACAAGAACGGGATGTTTTATCCTCTTGAACAAGTTTCAGTGGTATATAAGAACTCAGCTGCTCCACATGCAGTGTTGTACTTTGACCAGTTTCAAGTAGAGTAAACATAATGCTATTGTGTACACAAGCATATACTTTTAGATGTCAAGTGCATCACAGTTATTAAAAAAAACCACTCTGCTTTTAAGTGCTTGGATAGAATTTTTAAAAACTTACGACATAATCCTGCTATAAGAATATGCTTTTGTATAACGAATATTTCATACCATCTTTCTAAAAATGTCTTATTTAGATATAAAGTGTCACAACGGTATTTTTATGAAAATAATGTATTTTAATACTGCTATGTTTTGTATACAATTACTCATGACCAAAAGTTTAATGTATCTATTACATTACTTAAACTATACCACTTCAGCATTAATTGCTAACTTGCAAATATTTTTTTTGCACGCCCTGATGAAAAGCATTTCTAATCCAGAAACTATTAAGTGGCCATTCATACCCTAAATTATCTTAAATATTTAACCTGGAGCACTGTGTAGTTCCATGTAAACTGGTAACAACTATGATAACTAGTACATGACTGCAAATACGTATTTTTTTAAACAAAAATAAAAGAGTTTGATTTTTATTTTTTTTTCTTTGGAAGTTGCCTGACTTAGATAATGGGTGTGTTTGGTTTGTTTGGTTTTTCCCCTCTCCTGTGTAAGCAAAGCTGTTCAGCTTGCAAAGACTTCTGCTTGATGAAGCTGTACCTCTGAGCTGAGCAGAAATGCATTGTAGTTTGATTATGCATCATGGTTGGAATATGACAGAGCTGCAGGATCCACAGCAAAGCAAAGGGCAGGGCCTGGATTCTAAAAAAGTGTTCAGTTCTAAAGCAAGTGTTTGTTAGATTGCACTCAAAGCACTGAAATAATGAAAGGTATCTATTAACGACCCAGATACAGTAAGAATAGGCCAGCTTGGAGATCTAGAAAGTAACTATCCTCAAGTACAGGGAAGCTTAACTTTCCTAGCCAAAAAAAAAAGAAGTGTAAACACTGAATGCTCTGAATAGAAGATGGTAAGTATTGGAAACCTACAACTGGACTCTTTAGATTACAGCTTCCTGATAGTTTTCATAGTTGATCAGGATCATATTAACATCTTAGGCATGAACTAGATTTAAGGTATGATTTATTTATTTTATAAAAATACAACTTTCCATCTTAATTACACCAGGTTTTTGGTTCAGAAGAACATAATTTAGAACTAGAAAAAGATTTTCAACATTACACATAAGGAAAGCTGTGAATACCCCATACCTGGAAGTGTTCAAGGCGGTGTTGGACAGAGCATTGAATACCTAGTGTAGTGGAAGGTATCCATGTCCATGGCAGGGGGGTGGAATGAGATGATCCAGCCCTTCCAACCCAAACCGTTCTATGGTTCTATGAAAAGAACAGCCTAAATTGTCTGGCTTAGTAGCCAAATATTAGGATCTGGTTCGGGACTATCTTAATAAAGATCATTAACAATGTTTTTCTTTAGTAGAAGATAAGTAAATACCTTCTGTTAATAGAATGTTGACCCTGGCTTGGTTCAGTTTTACTCCCCTGTTACTTCCCTGTGTCTGGTGCTCCCTGGAGCAGTTTGGTGCCACGCTCGCCCTGTGCTGCAGCTCGGGGCCGCTGGGGAGGGTCAGGGCGGGGGTGGGAACATGGCCCTGCTGTGCCCGGGGCGTCTAAGAATAATTACTGTAGTAGTGGATATATATACAATTAATAATAGTATAGTAATAGTAATATGTCACAGCGCTGCCTTTTGTTGGTTTGTTTCGGTTTGGTTTTGGGGGGGGGGCGGTTTGGATGATTTTTTTATTATTATTATTATTATTATTATGTGTCCCTGTCGCTATTGGGGTGCATTTGGAGGCTCTCCAACGATTGGTTTCACCAGTCTCTCGCTGCGGGCTAGGAGCGGAGCCTGACTCCGTCCCCCCGCCCGCCGGCTGCGAGCGGAGCGTTACCAAGGCTGCCCCGTGTCCCCGCGGCCAGGGCGGGGCCCGCCGCACCCGGCGTGCCCCGCGCGACCCGGAAGCTGCATCTGGCGGGCGGGCGCGCCTGCCTACATCCCCCGTCGTGCCCCACGGCGGCGGCAAATGAGCGCGGGGCGCAGGGCGGCGCGGTGCCTGCCGGGAACTGTAGTCCCTGCCTCGCCGGGGCCGTGTGGCGGAGGGCGGTGCCGCGGCCGGGGGATGTGGCGAGCGTGACGTGATCGTGTCCGCGTTGGAGCCGGGGCGGCCGCGGCGAGCGTGACGTGGCAGAGACCGAGCGAGGTCCCCGGTCACAGAGCACCCGCCGCCGCCGCCGGGCTCCCCTCGCGCGCGGAGGGATCTGTGCGTGCACACCGGCCGGGCCGCGCTCCCTCCCGCCCTCCTTCCCTCAGCGCTCCCCCGCCGCCGCCCAGCGCCGCCGGAGCCGCCATGGGCCTCACCATCTCCTCGCTCTTCTCGCGCCTCTTCGGCAAGAAGCAGATGCGCATCCTCATGGGTGAGGGGCACCGCGGAGCCCGGCCCGGCCGGGGCCGCGCAGCCGAGTCTCGCCGGACCGGGGAGGGGAGGCCGCGGGTCAAAGCGGGGGAGTCGCCCTGTCCCGGGCTGCGGGGCGCGGACACCGCGCTGTGCCCGTCCCATGGGCTGGGGGGCCGTTGGGAGAGCGGCGGGGAGGGGAGGGTGTGCGGATCGGGCTGCATTTGCCCTTCCTTTTCTCCCGCCGTGTTCCCCTCCCTGCCTCGCCCGCCGCCCCCCGGTCCCGCCGTGCACGGCGAGGCCGAGCCCCGCGCC
>QWTY01026496.1:0-23263 GCA_008033365.1 Pseudorectes ferrugineus | reverse complement strand
CCTCCTGCCCCGGCACTGCGGCTCCGCGAGCAGGATGTGACAAAGCCTGGTGTGTGCAACACCAGGGGCGTACGAACTGCCGTATAATGGCCGATTTTCGGCAGCTGTAGGGAGCTGTAGTGTCTGTATCCTGACTCTTGTGAAAGGGCGTTTCGGTATAGCCTCTGTGGGCATGAGCTCTGTGCCTCGTGTACAAACCCATAAAACCCTCTAGGCTGCTCTTACATTGCTTGCTTGGTGTTACTGTCTCCCCATAATGATTTATTTTGAATATCCATTTATTTTGAAATTATCTGTTCCCTTGACACGGACTGTGTAGGAGTTGGAGCCAGTGGCTCTTGAAGATTCTCACTTTCAGATTATAGTTCAAAAGGTCAAAGCCAGCACATACTGCATTGGTATTTCCTCCTCCGCTTTGAGTTCTTCCCTGCCTTCTTCCACCCACCTACCCACCCCTGCAAGCTTTATGTACAAACAGTTCTTAGCCTCTAAATTTTTCTCAAATTCTGTTACCAAAGTGAATGGAATTTGGTTCATGGCCGTTGACTGAAGTAGCTTGTTGTAAGGAACTATATAAAGTGCTCATTTGGATATAGCCAGCAATGGGAGTGGGTTCTAACTGTGAAACTTCCTGGCACACACCCATCCCTAATGCTGCCTGGATATGCACAGCAGACACAGCAGTGCAGCTTTTTTTAATTATAATCTTTCAGGTTCTCCATATATTTTGTGATGACAGAGTTCGTTATTTGCATACTCAGTAATTTTTATTGTACCTTATCTGTTTGAAATTAGAGACTCTCATCCATTTCAAAACAATCCGAGTAATTTTAGTCTTCGAGGCTACTTAATACATGTGTTGGTTTCAGGGAGGTGATTTGGTTGTCTCCCTAACAGCCAGACTCTTCATATGTCTCTTAATGAATGAAGTAAAGTCTTCAAGTGAGCTTGACTGTAGGATGTAGGATGAGACAGTCTCTGTGGTATTTGTAGTTCTGTTACATTCTGCAAAGTACTGAAAACAGGAAAGTGATGTCATACAGATCAAAACTGCTTGCAAGGCTCTTCATTGGCAGGAAATCAGGTCGAATTTAGGTTAGAGATGGCTTTGGAAGGTGCACTTTCTAACAGTTCATTCAAATGAATTTATTTTTTTATTTCTTAAAAATTTTGATTTTAAGGCCTTATATTAAAATGCAGGGCTGGATCAGGGCATGGGACAGCACCATATTTGTTGGATAGTATAGGAGAGTAAAACTTGGGGTATGTTGTGGAGAGAGTGTGTTATAGGACATAAACTGGATGATTAGAAGTAGAATGTTACACTGGATATGACATAATTTGTGTATACCTGTAACACGAAAAAGAATCTCTTCATAGCATTCTACATCGTATATCAGCACTTTGAGGAGAGATGTCTGAATGGATACTGGGACAGAATTAAAACTTTTCCTCAAGGTTATAATTTTCCGTGTATGGTTTGAAAATGGGCTGTACAAGGCCAAGCATTTAAGTTTCCATATGTAGAACACCAATTAAGAAATAACTTTATGGGGTAAAGTACTTAAGGGAAAAATATTATGTGAGTTGATAATGAACAGATGATTAATTTATAATTCTAACTCCCTTTTCACAGCTTCCTTCGGTTTCTGCAGAATTGAAGATAAATTAGAATTAATTTAGCTCCCAGAACAGACTTTGTGTTATTGAGTTCTGCAGAATTTGAGTATTTCTCATCAGGGACCATTACCAACAGCACTCACTTATCTTTTATGTTCTCGAACTCCATTTATGATAAGAGGTGGACATTTAATGTTATGTTGTTACTGAAACTTTGTTTTTTAAAAAATGCACTTGTATAATTATTTTTCAAAAATATTAAGTTACTGTTTGGGAGAAATGCATGAAAACAAGGTTCACGCATTTTCTTTATAAATAGGCATAACATGAGGGAAAAGAAAGAACTGTGGGATAGGGCTGAATGTCTGAAAGTCAGATTAGGCAACTGAGGCATTAAGAGTAGAAACACTGAGTCCTAACCCTACATGTACCTGTCTGTGAAACTCTTCACTGATGGTCTTCTATCCTTGAAAAAAAAGGGTATCGATTCATTGTGCACCTTTCAATATCATAATTTAGCGTTCTGTATCTTGGTGTAGTTGTGCAAGTGTTAACTGACATAGTAACTACACAGGAGCTTCAAATACAAAGGTAATTATTAAATACATTGGGTGGAAAATGTCAGATTCTTTGGGAATTGTGTCACTGTACAGATCTAACCATTTAGCTGGTTTTTATTTGGGGGGGTGTTGTTTTAGACAACTGTTGGTTTGCATGCTGTTGGCTTTCTATAGTTTTTATGAAGTTCTGTGCTGTGATAACAGAGGCAGCTTGATATTCAGCCACCAGTGATCAAAGTAGGAAGTTGGTTAATGAAGGATGTGATGTGGTCAGGGATGATGTTCCCAGGGACAAGTGAACTAGAAGCTTGAGATTTAGAAACACAACTGCCAGGCTGTGAATAAAACACTCTTTAAGAGGAGTAAAGGGCTTAGAAATACAGTGATTTTAGCAGCGCCTGAAAGCATTGTAAATATTTTTTCTCCAGCTAGAGGAAGAGGATGTTTGATTCAGTTTAAAGATAAATGGTTGCAAGTACTGGTCTGTGCTTCCCATTTGTACTTAATTGTAGTCTTGGTGCTTTGCAGTACAACTGCTGAACGTTATACCCTTCATCGAGTCTCGTACACCTTGGTCTTGACAATGGTCAGTCAGACAGTAGAATCAGTGAAAGTATAGAATTGGAAATTTACTTTGTTTGGGGATTTAAGATGTGGCTTTTAATCTTGATGAAGTTTATGACGTGGCAGTAGCTCATAGGTTTGCATATAGTGTTCCAGTTCAAATGTAAACATGTTTATTCTTGGATTACTAAAAAAAATAGTTACACTTTCTACCAGCTCAAAAGATTAAATGTGATTTAGTGCTCTGAAATTTTCTAAAAGGGTGGTAAATTGCAAATTGGAGTAAGAAATATAAATGGAGGCTTTGCTTTTCATGACTTGCTTCTTTAGACTTCATAGCAGTTGCAGTTTGGCCAAAAGAGGCGGTTTTTGCAAATAGGGTCACGGTGATTTGCGCAAGGTCCTTCCCTCAGTTAAGCTTCTGCCTCAAATGTGAAGCCAGAAGAAGAAAACACGTATCCATAACCCCGTAACTCCGCCTGCCTCAGTGCAAAGTCCAACGGCTTAATCAAGAGTTGTGGGTAAGAGTGGATTTAAACAAAGTCTCTGGGCTTTGTGCTTACATAGGTGCTGTAGCCTTCTGGCAGCACCACTGAGGTGTTGGTGGGTCATGGCACAAGGGTAGAGTGGGTAACTGGGGCAATATTTTTGTGATTTAGAAAGTAGTTTAAAATTCTTGACTAGTTTCTAATTTCTTAACTGAGTCATGTCTTCAAATGGATGTCGATACCCTGTGTACATTCTTTGAAATGAGATTAGCTTTTTTCTTTGTCTTTATCTCTGTTGTTAGTATGAACCTCAAATACACTCTTAACAGTTTGTGTAGACAATGGCATCTCTCCTACATTGTTAATTTTAACAGATCTTATCAGTGTTTGTTATATGGATAACAGAGTTATTTTTTTGGTGGGGAGCAATAAGAGAAGAGTTTTGAGTAGTAGTTGTAACTAGTTGGTGGTTCACTAAATTATCTTCTTTTTAATTTACTGGAAAAAACCCTATCATATCATGTACAGGCATTATATGTTCTTATCAAGATCTAGGCATCCTACAAGTGCTTACTTGAGGTTGAGCTGTGTTAAAATAGTGTTGGGCTTCAAGCATTGTGCTGTTAAAAACATTAGTTTTCAGCATAGATGGAGTATTTGAGGGTTCATAAGTCAGCTTAGAGGGTTTTGTACAGTGACTTGACACTTCACTGGTGTGGGGAAAATTGTGGCATTTACCAGTTTCATGACTTGCAAGTTCTTGTGTAACTTCTGCTGCACCATGACTTTTTTTGTTCATGCTTGTGTGTGTTTCTGGAAGAGACCAACACTTAATGGCAAACTCAAAACCCTTAAATTTCATTTTGAGTATTTGGGGAGTCAAGGAGCTTTGGTTTTGATGGTAGATTCCTACCCCACCCCCTTTCCTTCATGCTGTCATGACATTAAGAATTAGAACAACTTTTTTTTTTCTAACATGCAATGACATTATCAAAGAAACTGTATTGGTGTGTTTAATCCTGTGCACACTATTAGAATATAGGACAATTATAGATAGGGTTTTTTTAATTAGTTTGCTGCAACAGCAGTTTGTGTCTTGAGAAAGAGGAGGTTTTTCAAGAGTTTGGTTTCATTCTGAATAAGTAGGTAATTTTGAATTCCATTTTTTTGCGATGCTAAGGAAACAGTTGTATTATTAATAGGCAAGTCACCAAACCACTTAAAGCTTAATATATTGCAGTTGCAGAGTAGGAAGTTAACTGAGAACACTTAAGAATGTGTGTTATCCTTATAAAATGTGGATAGCATTTGGTTTCTTGTGAAAGTATTAATTAATTCTTTTGATGGGGGGTATTTTTGTTCGGACAAAGTGTTACTGAGTGTGCTAAGTTTCACAGATAGACATTTTGTGCTGTGGTGTTTAGTACCTGCTGTTCATGGAGGTGCTTATGTGCTAGGCATTGGGTTCTAATTTAAAGAATTCTATTTTGAGTTACATTTATGTGTTCTAAAATGCGTAACAATAAGCAGTTTCACAAACAGTTTTAGAAAACTACAATGTATGCATGCAATGTTGGTGATATGTCTCCAAAAAAGTCTTTTAGGCTTGATTTTGTTTTATTTCTTAAGGATCAGATATTTAATACCACATAGCTTACACTGAAAGACAGCAAGCTTAAGTTTTGTTTTAGGAACAGAAGAGCAAATTTAAGTGCAGAAGATCTTCTGTAAAGACCAACAGTGGAGACTCCTGATGGAGCATCCTAGTGGATCTCAGTGTATAGAAGCGATATCCTGAAGAAGAGTTACAGCCCTTGGGGTATATGTGGAGGGATGATGAGAGATTCCTGATGTACATGGTTTTGTCAGTGCTAAAGAAATGTTTTAGCAAAGGAGGAGAGACTGGAATAAGGGACACAAGTGTCTTTGATGGATAGTGCCAGCTTCAGTTGGTCCATGTGCCTGTGAAGTTGAACTTTGCAGAAGGTTGAGTAAGTGAGGCCTTCCTCAGCTTAGAGAAGTAACAAATGTGTGATCAGTTAGAAATTGTGTGCTGCTTGTAGGTTACTGCTAGGCATTTAAAATCTTCCTGATTTACACAGAAGAAACTTTCAAAGCGAATGATAATTAACACAAATACTAAGGAAGATGGCTAGAAGCTTGTGAGTCTGTACATTGTGAATGGAAGTGTCTTACTGAGCTTGTTTTCTTCATGGCTTGTTCTCTCTCAGGGCTGGGTAGAGGATATGGGGAAAAACATACAGCAGTTTATCAGCAATGAGTTAAGAGTGTTTAAAAAGCTGTATTTAGTAAAAAACCCGTAGTACTCTGCATGTAAAATGGCATGTTTTTAAATTAGCAGATTGTAGTTCGGTTTGTGAACTAAATCAGTTTTTCTCTTCCTTCTAGTTGGTTTGGATGCTGCTGGTAAGACAACCATTCTTTATAAACTGAAACTAGGAGAAATTGTCACCACAATTCCCACTATTGGTAAGATCACCAGTTCTTACATCTTTATTCTTGTTATTCTAAACAGGCTTCTGAAGGGTGCAGGGACTTGCTATCTTTGCTGTTAGAGTAAGGATCAAGACAAACATGAACTGTCTGGTACTGCCATAACATAACTGTGTCAGACCAGAGAGACATCCAGATCAGAATCCTGTGTCTGACCGTGGCTGGTAGCAGATGCTCAGGAGGATAGGAACCAGATCAGTAGCACTACTTCCCCCAAACACCATGAACCTCAAAATTTGTGGCTGAAAGATTTGCTCAGCCACTTGGACTTGGATTTAAGTGATTCGTATTTTTTCTCCCTTCAGTCAATTTTCTTCCTGATCCACCAATTCAGTATTGATAAGCCATTTTATACATACTTGGGAGAAGTGTAGCTTAGGAAGTATCTATCTTTAACATGGTTAGAATTGTGTTTTAACACTAGAATTAAATATTCTAATTACTAAACTCCTTCATTTTTAGGTTTTAATGTGGAGACGGTAGAATATAAAAACATTTGTTTCACAGTTTGGGATGTTGGTGGTCAAGATAAAATTAGACCTCTTTGGAGGCATTATTTCCAAAACACACAGGTAAGAGTTCTCAGATGGCAATAGTTAAAGACCTGTTTTGTAAAGCCTCATTGTGTTTTGTAGAGTGTATATGGAAAGTTGTTTTCTTTCTTTCAGAAAGGCTCTGCACTACTTCCTGCAACTTCTGAGGGTACCCAGATTTTATTCTAGTTGAAGCTAGTTTACCCTAAAGGCTTCAAGCCTAGTTGTGAGTGGAGCCTCTCAAGGATCAAGTCCTTTAGGATTTACCGGTGTTCTGTAATGTGCCAGAGCAACTGGTTTCTTGTGAGGAACTCTTAAAATATATGGCTTTTACTATGCTATATCAATGTCTTTAGTAAGCTGAGTGTCTAAAATATGATAAAAGATCTTTTTATCAGTTGATTAAAAAGTGTCAGCTTCACACTGATGTGACTACAGTCAGTTTTTGGGACATAAATGTGATTCCTTTGGTTCACAAGTAGTGAGGTAAGTTGCTTAGCAGTATCGGAAAACCTTTGGACTGGGTTTGTTTGGGGGTTTTTTGTGTTGAATATAGAATTGTTTCCATGATATTTATGTGCAGCATGGTGCATTTGATTGGTGCAGAAAAATAGAGAGGTCTGGATTGACAAAAGGGACGTTGCACCATACTGTTGTGAATAGAGTAATAATTTCAGTTCCTTATTACTGTCCTGTTACTGAATACTTCTAAAAGAATTCTCTTTCCTTGAAGAGAATGATAGAAGTAAGGTTTTCAGACTGAAAGGTTAAGAAAAAATTGTGTAAGAAGGACACTTGAATAACAGAGATGCCATTAAAAATACTGTTTGGTACAAACTTTTTAAAACAAATTCAGGCATTCCTTTAAGAGTGTGGGTTTTTTCAGTGAAATATGAGATGTTGAAGCACTTGTGATTTTCAATACAATGAGTGAAAGGGGAGGGGGAAGAGTTCATTTATGTAATTTTGCTGCATTTTTTTTCCTAACTTTATTTTGAAGTTGAGACTTAGGTAGTTGTTCAGACACACATGATGCATTGTTTAAACAGAAATTTCTGATAAATTTGTCCCCTTTCTTAGGTAAGCAGTCAGAATATTCAATATGAGTATTTTGGCAGTTTTAAAATAGTGCTGCACATTTGCATTGGTTTTTTCAAATCTGCTTAACTTTCTACAGGGCCTCATTTTTGTGGTAGACAGCAATGACAGAGAGAGAATCCAGGAAGCAGCAGAAGAGCTGCAGAAAATGGTAAATATCAATATCTTCTGAAGTATCATTGTTAGACTGACTTTGTCCTATTTTTGGATGTTTGTCAGCTTCCCTAAGAGGTTTAGGATTTTAAAGTTCTAGGGAGTTTGTACAGTGCATATTGTATTCACGTGGTAGTTCTGGGTCACATAGTGCACCGAGTTGTAATTTCAACTCTGTAGAGAACTAATAATGTGTCAGAACCTTTCATTCATGAAACCTTGATAGAAATGCAGCAGAAAAAGAATTTGGGAAGAACAAGTTGGTGCCAGAGAATATTTCATCAGCAAGGTGTCCATAAATTTAAACTTTCTAAATTGAAATATTGTTTCCTTAATTGCAGGAGTTCTGTTGTATACTAGTTAAATTTCACTCAATACTTATTAGTGACTTCAGGAGCAAGTGTGAAGATGTTTACAACCCTTAAATCAGTATTTAGATTTTTTTAGTGTTTGTTGAAGTAACTGACTTACTGAACTGATGTAATTTAATAACATGCCTGTATTTTCTCTTAGCTTCAGGAGGATGAGCTGCGAGATGCAGTGCTGCTTCTGTTTGCAAACAAACAGGATCTGCCAAATGCCATGGCAATCAGTGAAATGACAGATAAACTAGGTCTTCAGTCTCTGCGTAACAGAACTGTAAGTGCTAAACTTTCTGATTGCTGAACTCTTTTCTCCCTCTATTATATATCATAAACATAAATTTCCTGTAAGGGAAGGTGTAGTTTTCACCTTTTTCTGTAGAAAGATGCACATACCTGCTCTTAAACTTTATAACGCATAATTCAGGTCCTTGTTCAAAATAAGTGATTTAGAAGTATAATCCAGTGCATACAGCTGTGACAGGTGTTTCATTTCTCACCTTTTTCTGAAAACATACAAATATTCCCGTCTGTCACTGAAATACACATATCCAGCATTTGACAAAGAATGTGATGGGCTTTTCTGTTTTCACAATATTCTGGGAGAGCAAATGCATTCTGCATTCCCACCTCCAGGAGGAAATTAGGTAGCTTCTGAAGCATTAGATTCCATCTGCTCAAGCTTTAGAGATACAGGTTTGCTTCACATAAACCATCCCACCTTTTGTAATCTCAGTGTTTGTGTTGACACACTAAGATCCTGTCCTTAGAAGCTGTTTCAGAGGTCCATTCATTTAGATAATTCCATGTCCACCTCCTGAAGAGCAGTCTTCCAGAGACAAGTAGTAGTTTTCAGCATGTAAACCAAATACAAGTTCTGTATTTGTTTCTTGATGCCTTAAACTGTGTAGCCTTTAGTAGGCCAACACTTGAGTTTCTGGATAATGTCTGAACCTCCTCTGCTCTATATGTACCTCTCAAAACTTAAAAAAATACCATTTGTTCAATCTTGACTCTACTTACAGCACAAAACAGTATTGAAAGAACACTATTATAACACTAACACAGTTATAACACTAGAGAGTGTCATATACTGTCATAACTTAGCTTGCATTTTGTCAGTATTTAAATTTAATTTTTGTGTTCTGCATTAACAGTGGTATGTCCAGGCTACCTGTGCTACACAAGGAACTGGTCTGTATGAGGGACTTGACTGGCTGTCAAATGAACTCTCAAAACGCTAATTCCAACTGGATGACTCTTTCACCAGGGACATGTTTGATATAAGTGGTCTAGGCTTGTTACAACAAAATTAGTTTGCATCTTGGTTATTACAGTATCTGGAACTGATATTTGGGCAGGATATTACAGCGTTTCAACTTATTTCGTTGCCAATTATTGTTTACCGAGCTACATGTTGCAAAGGTAGCAATATGCTTGGGTAAAAATCTCCTTAACTTGGAAAAAGTGTATCTTCTGATTTTATTCCCCTTGTTAGCCTAAATGCCTGAATATAGTTATTGTGACATCTTTAAGATCTGTTTTGAATACTCTTTGAGCCCCAATAAATTAATGTTTTAATTTTTTTCTCCCTGCTACTCTTAGTTTACTGATGCCCTGTTTCATTCCTCAGACAGTCTGCTGATTTAAAAATGTAGCATTCCGTATGTATTTATTTCTCTCCCTTGCCAAAAAGATTTCCTAATACTGCTTGTTCCAAGCCAAGGAAATGCTCTAAAACACTATACAAATCTACTGCACTGAGGAACATTTTATTAATCCTTGGGTTCTGTTAGCCCAACTTGCCTTTGTGTGAATTGGATTTGATGGGTAGAATAGTTCTGTGCTGGTTGCGAAGAGCTCATGTTGAGGTTGTTTTTAATATTCAGCAGATTGTCTTCCTTTATATTGTATCTTTTTTTTTATGTTGCATGTTGCTTTTTGGTATCAGCCTGACTATTTTTGCCCAGTGTATAATAGTTCTGCTGAAGTTTTACTGTTTGTTGGTGAACATATCTTCATAAGGAAATTTTGGAAAATTCATCAAACTCAATGGATTAGTTTCTTCATAACCCACTTGGAATTATTCCTAATAAAATGATAAAATGTATAGTTCTGTGTATGCTCTTCTTGATTCCTGAAATAGTTGAGTGCAAATTATCACTTATTCTTTTTCCATATACTGAGCTTTCCTGCAGCTTGAATATGAACACCAGTCTCAGATTTTCACTTGTTTGGAGCTGTGTAGAGCAGGACACAGAAGGGAGGCAACCAAGTTGTATACAGTGCAGTAGAGTAGCTGTCATTGGGGCTTACATAATTCTGTAATGTCTTTTGAAGTTGTAAATCTAAAATTCCTTTCAAGATGTCCAGATATGAAAATACTAACAGTTAAAAAATTGTAATAAAACAAATTCGAACTGCCTGAAAAGCATGCATGTCTGTTTCATAGTTGTATCTACATGTCAAAACCAACCATGGATTCCAGTAGGAGGGTCACATGTTCTCTTGGTGGCTAGCTGGGAAGGTAACTTGAGTGCTTTTACAGGGATGTAGCAAATATTATAATAATGCTGATAATTGCCCCCAAAAATCATCTCTATACAACTGCTACTGTCAGCTTTCATATTTCTGTCCCCTTACACCTCTGTAGTTCAAAAGGCATAAATTAATATGTGTTTTGAGGCCGCTATTAATGGGTAGTTTAGAATCTATTTTTCTGTTGCCTGTCTGCTTCATCGAGGCAAATATTGCTCAACCTTCCAACTAAAATATGCTGTGCTATTGATTGGACGTCTTTAGGAATCCAAAGCATGATTCTGTTGCAGTTTCAGGCTAAGTGCTTCTCATTTTCCACCCCGGTCTGGTTACCCTTGCTACAAGAAATCCCAGTGACGAGGTCTGGTAAACTCAGGCTAGTTTTGGTTCAGAACACCTTCCTGGGCAGCTTCTGTTGTAAGTGAGGTTTAAGTTCTTAGAAGTTGCTGTTACTGTGAACACAGCTAGGCAGGGAACATTCCAGAGTTTTTGAATACGGTCCTTAAATGTCTTTAAATGTGTAACGGAAACCCAGGAGACAGTGTAAGGTGAGAAGGGTTTTGCCTGCACCTTTAATGAAATGCTTATTACTTATTAACCAAAGCTGATATACCCATGCATTTGATCAGTAGCTGTTGATGTGCATATTTCTAGCAATGCAGTTCCTTGAATTAAACCTCAAAAGGTACAGCTTGCTCAGAAGAGACAGCTTGTCCCTAATACAAGTTGGTTTTTGTAGTCCCAGTAGGTTAAAATGAAACAATGCTTGTTACACAGTTAGAGGTAGTCTTTAAATGAAACAGTAGATACTTAAATTAGGCCTATTACCATGCAGGAAACATTCTGCTTGGTAGAGATTTAATTATTTAAATGAGTAAATATTCAGGTTTAGGTGAGCTCTGTTAAGCCACTATGCTTTTGAGTTGCAGCATGTGTATAAGAAGTTCATATTTCAGAGTCACCATGTTTGGGTTTTTGTATCAGGTGTAATTCTGCTATAAAATGAACAATTTCTCAAAGTCCGAAAATAATGAAGATCTTGAGCCTCGTTTAAGAGTGATGGAGTCTGCATGAGGGTTAAAGCTATAGCTTGCACTGAAATGCAGTAAGACAAAGTTAATGTTGTATATTAGTAACAATGTACAGTACAGCCCTGCTCTCCAGAGGAAGATGAAATTCCCATGAACATCCAATTTTTTCATGTCTGTTAAGAGTTTAGGTACTAACATGATTTGTCATTTCCCTATCAGAAGTCAAATACCTGAACTGAGCTGCTGTCCCAGAAGTTCAAAATCTTGAACAGGCATGAGACTGCTAAAACTGTGTTCCTCATTCACTGTAGTGACAGGAAATCCTGAGTTCCAGTAGCTGAAATTTCTCTTTGTATACATCAGCTTCTATATCCAAACAATGGGTAAGTTCTACTCCACTGGGGAGTTAGTCAAGTAATATTTGTATACAGGAGGCTTTATTTCAGTGTGTCAGATGGCCAGCTTAATTATAGAGAGCAAAATACTGAAGAATGAGTGGGTTTTCTTTTATTTGACCTCGGTGACAATTTATTTTAGAATATTAAGTACATGCATGATTTACATTTTTTTCATTGCTTACAGGAATGGCCCAGGTTGTGTAAAACACTGGTTTGGGTTTTGCTAGTAATGAAAATTCAGAGCCCAGTTATTAGTCCCTTGTTAAGAAATCTTTCTAAAAAGGTTTGGACAAAGGCAGTTTGAGTGCAATATGATGAAACTTTGCACATCACCATGTCCAAATATGTCTTTCCCACCCTTGTCAAGAATGGGGACTTAAGAAATTACATTTTGTGTACTGCTGTTGGATTTAGGAATAAAGCAGAGCTGCCAAAACTGAAATGTTTAAGGCCTTTCCTCTTACTGGGGAGGAGCCGGAAGACTTGAAACTATTTTCTTTTTATGCCAAGAGTAGGAGAAATGAGGCAACTACACACTTAGAGATGTTGAAAGTTCTGATGCCTTAGCATACTGGGTATTGTTCCCCTTGGTTTTTTTGTACCATTTTTCTCCTCCGTCTTCTTCCTCCTTCTCTCAATCATACTTAACATCATTGCTTGCTTTATCACGATACATATACATACTTTACACAATGCTTGAATTATACCCTTCAAAAACAGCAATGACACAAGAGATGTGTGAGAATTCAAGTACTGTCACAGGAGGCTGAGAGACCCCTTTGTCTGGAACGGATATGGTCAGGGAAAAGAATAATAGGAGTTCCAAGCTGCCAGACCAGTCTGAAGGATCTGGCAGAACTTGGTTGATTTTGTACATATCAAATACATAGGTAAACATTTCACAATACCCAGAGCCTAAAAATGAGCCAAGTCTGCTGCCTCCAGAAGGCCAGTGCTTCAGTGTCCTTAGTTCTGTAATGTTCTTGTGAGTGATGAGTTTGTCCACAGCAGGAGCCAGTGTGAAAGAAGAAACTTCTCCCTCCTGAGACAACAGCCAGGCAGGAGGCAGCACAGTCTCTTGAGTTTAATGCGTCAGAGATGGGAAATTCAAGTAGAAGGCAAAGAGATTTTCCTTTTTCTGTAATGACTGGTCTGGGAAAGTAGAGTAACAAAAACAAACAAATCCCACACACATTTACAAAGATGCAAAGAAAATCCTACCCAATCTTTTGTTGTGAAGGACATGGAGCATTCCAGTTGCTGGATGAGGAACAAATACAGGTGAGTTTAGGTTTATGAAATAAAATGGAGACAAGTTGAATGGGACTTCCACAAATATGAGTTCTGGATGTGATTTAGAGAGGAAGAATTAATTGCTGGGCAAGATCCAGAGGTGTAGGAGGAGCTAAGATGGGAGTTAAAATCACCGTATGTGCAGTAGGAAGCACCATATGTTACCTCACACAGATGTAAATACAGCTTGGGAGCGTGGGGCTCTCGGCCAAAGGTGTACCTAAGGGTTTTCTTTCACCCCAAAAAAACCAGTTTTTTGAACTGTGCCTTTCCTAATCTAAACCCTAGTGCTGTGTTCTCATTCCAGACGTGCTGACAGGTTCCTGACTACTCTGCTATTGGCACTCAGCCTCTGCTGCTCCGGTTGCCTAATTAAATGGAGGATACTGTATCTGGAGATTCCCCAGCACCAGCTCACGGGGCTGAATTCCCTCCTAAACGTAGTAAAGGATTATCTGCCATGTGCAAGGGCCTGTTCCAGTGCCCTGTTTGTCCTCACCACTTGCTTCCTGCAGATTCCAGCTTCCCTGTGCGCTGCCTCTCCCTGCTCTGAAGGGGGACAGAGGCAGCAGCCCAAGTGCCAGCACAGCGAGCGGGAGGGAGCGAGCTGCCGTTCCTCGGAAGGGAGGCAGAGCACCAGGCAAGTCTGCTCTCTGAGCAGCTCCATCTTCTGGTTCCAGGGACAAGTTACAGATTTGTAATGTTTTGGGTTTAGAAAAGACAAAGTAACCCAGGTGTAATGAATTGGTAGTTAAAAATGAGGAAAACAATATTCTTTCAAGTTATAAGGGGAGCTCAATTAGCCTGTGTAATACAATCTCACTTCCAAACTTCACAATTGCAATCTCACTGTTCTAAGTGACTGAGACATTTTTCTTGCCAGCCTACAAGCCTGCGTTACTCAGTGGAGTTTGTTATTTTTCCCCTCAATTTTTTCAGAGTTGGCAATTTGTAGGCCTCTGTATTTCTGACTCAGCTGTAATGCAGGCATTCTCAATGTCTTCCCTGGTATTGATACTGAATTTTTCTCTCGAACAGATCTTCCAATTAATTTTTCTGCCCTTTAAGATGCCATATGCTTGCAAATGTTACATCTTCAGGTGTAAGCATTCCCTCATTTACTAAATTAGTAAAAATTATTTGCCCAGATAGGGGGTTTACAGCCTCCATTCTGTTTGCAGATTTTCTCCTCACACCTGTATCTTGAAGTTTAGTTGTGAATCATTGATACTTTTATTATCAACTTTGCGGTCTAGAAGAGTACAGACATCAACTCATGCAAGACTGAATTACACTTTATTTTTTAATTAGATTTAGAACAGTAACTGATCAAAGACCCCACCCAAATTATTTAGGGTCCAATTTTTCAGGGAGAGTCCCCTAGTGCAGTGATCTAACATCCTTCATTGCCACATTCCTTTTTGCTTCCCTTTTGTGTCCAAAGGTGCTTAGCTCCATTTGGCTTAGCTGAAGCGCTGACTTAACAAAACAAGAAATCTGAGGGTTTACATATAAGCCTGGCAAAGCTGTTGGAATAAATGAGCACCCTTTCACTGAGGTCTTGTGTTATGTTTTGGGGTGGATCTGCTGGAGCAGGTTGTTGTCTTGCTTCAAGCCTTCATCACCTCTTTCCACCTCTAAGCCTGTATCTTGTTCTTTGGGCACAAATGGCTTTAAGGTAAATAAGTTCAGGACATAAAGACCCATTAAAATGTTAATACAAGCAAGAGAACTAAAGGCCCTGTATTTTTAACAGGATCACGTCCCTGTTTTAGTTTGGTGTGGCATGAGCAGAAACAAGGAGACAATTCACAGATGGTAGAGCAGGATCAGGTAAGAGAGTTTGGGATAACAGGGAAGGTTAACTGCTTATATTGCTGAAAAAAGCTACTTGCAGAGGACATTCACACGAGCTCTTTAGCAACACAGGCTTCTACAGACTCAGAGTAATGGAATTTGTCCATTTCCCTTTACCTGTGTGCGGAGTTGGTAATGAAATACTGGACAGTTCATGACCTTTGCTTCTCACATCATGCTGTTTGAGACACATTTGGAGATTGATGGGCCTGTATCTTTTTAGCCTTGTATGATCTCTGAAACTAAACCTGCCTTGAGGGCTTTGCTACTGCAGTTACCAGCGTCATGTCAGATGCCCAGGCACTACAGTAGCAAAACACAATAGTAATTGTATTGGAAATAACAGAAAAGAGCAGATATTTATAAGCTTCTACAAAGCACCACCCTTCACAGCGTAGCAAGTACTATGGCAAGAGACAGCACCAGCAAGCCTCAGAAATATCCCACTTGAAAGTGACTGCCTGGTTTGAGTAGCATTTAAACAGTTGAGTGAATCCCAGCTACAACTACAGTGCACCAGAATGCAGGGGAGGTGAGCAGGTCTGCAAGTAGGGTACACAGCTTTTATCAACCCAGGCACATTTGTTTTGCCATGAAAGACACCAGTAACTAGAAAAAAACCCCAAACAACTGACAACAGTGACAGACAATTGATAAAGGGAGTTTTATTAGGTGAAAGAGGAAGATCTAGTGTATGGTTTCCAAATGCTCTTTTGTTTTCTATGGACTAATGACACAGGGCAAGAAGCTTGTTAAAGGATTCAGCCCCCTCCAACACATTCAGTGAAGGTATGGATAAAATACACTTCCCCACATCCTACAAAATAGGGAAAACTAGGCTATTTATAGAAAGAAAAAATGCACATAAAAACACTTAAAAATTCAGGTTGTATTTGTGTGCAAGAGAGGAACAAAATACAACCATTGTGATAAAGGTTTGCAAGTCACTTGTGTTTCTTTGTAAAGATTTAGGCACAGATAGCTAATGCACCACACTGTTCTGTATCTCTCCCCACCTGAAAACAGATGATATTGATAAAAAGCTCCCTCCCGTCCAAAGCTGGTTGTCCTAAATGCCAGTATTTCTTTTACTGCTGATGACTCAAACCAGAAGGAGCAGATGTTCAAAGTAGATGCTGTTTCTTCATGTAGTCCAGTTTCACCAGGTGTTAACATCATCCTCATTACCCATGTTATGTGGGCAGACAAATTGCTTCCAAATCAATTATAGCCTTGAATTTAACATGGTTGATTATTGACAGTCTATTCACCGATAATTACGAACATCTTTTCAGAAGTTGGTAGGTACAAGTACATTGTTCATGCAACTCACCAGAAGTTGGGCCATAGTAATGGTAAGTGAACAAGACAATTTCTGAACTTAAATTATCATTACATTAATTACAGTGAAGTTGACTCAACTAGATCCATTTGGGTTTGGGTTCTGTGTTTGGTTCTGAATTAAGCAGGGTTCAATTTGTACACTGTCTTACAAATCAGATTAAATTCATATTTTTTAAATAAAATAATTCTTAATCCTTTAAAAACACCACTAGAAAGGTATATGATAATCCAATTTTCAAAACCCTGTCTTAAGTATATTTTTTCCCATTAGCATATAAAAAAGGGGGAAATTGTCATGCAAGTATTCTGAACAGTGTCATAATATTCAGTAGAGCCAATAAACACATGAACTCTTCATTAATCGTTTTGGCTTTCCTTTTAGTAGCATACAGGTCAGGGTCTAACCTTAGTTCCCCAGCAGTACATTAAATTAAATTAGTTTGAAAACCTCCAAAAGCAGCATGCCAGAGCTGCTCTATTTCCACTTCAAGTCACATATTAGTGCTATATGATCAGAAGGATGTGAAACACTTGGCAAAGCCTGATGGGTGGTTATTTCTTCATGACTTGGCAATGGAATGACTTGTTCAACCTCTAGAGCATTTTTGTCAATGAAAATGTAGTCCAGACATCCATGAAACCCACCAACATAGTTTGTATAAGCAGGTTCTCCACAAGCACTTAGCAGTTTGAAAGGATGGCTTAGAGACATACTGCACCTTTCTTCCTCCCCATTTGAGACCCAGTCTTCGTGATCTTCAGCAATGCCACCGCTGCTGATAAAACTGTAAGTTCCTGATGAGGGTGTGCTATTAAAATCTCCACAGAATATGACTGGGATATTGGGATACAAGTCACATGCTACATGCTTGATGTGAGCCATGGCTACAGCAATTTGGATCAGACGGATGTTCCCACCTAAGGATATAAAAAAGTATTATTTCAGATAGTAATTTCAAAGTAACATTTCAAATAATGCAGAACAGCACTGGAGGTGCTCACTGGATTGCTCATTTAAGCATATATAGCTCTGAAACAGCAATCTTGCATTTTAGAATAGTTTTCATGAGTTAAGAAGCCTTTAAAGTTTGTGACTATGAAACTTTTTGAGAGGCAGATAATTTTAACTTAAACTCACACATGCAAGAACTCTGAAGCTTTAACACCCATAGTACAGCAGTTTTCCATTTCATGGCAACCATCCTAATAATATTCCCAAAAAGGCACAGAACCAAAAGAAAACTAATTGAGAAGAGAAGAATCTCTTCTAACAGCTTCTGTAGCCCAATCTGGTTGCCCTCCTGGCAGTACCCCAAGAGAGCTCCATGTTCAACAGGCTTGGGAAACCACAAGCACACACAAAGCTCTCTCTATTTTATGGTCTGCTTTTTGGGTGAATTGTGTATAATGTGACTTGCCTTGCTTTCAGCTGGATTCTACTGACTCCCAGGCAGACTAGAAAAATGAATATATAACCAGACCTAGGAGTCTGGCTTGATTTCATCTAGATAAGAAATAAGGCAGGAAACCCTCAGTTCCAGAAGAAAAGGCTATAGCTGCAAAAGAATGGTGTGAAATCTATTCTTCCAAAGAGCAAAAACCTTTCCAAACCCAGTTATCCTACATGCAGGCATGTGCCAAAATTACCTTTGGGGTGCCAGTATAGGTGGGTATTTGCTACACAAAGCTTCCTAGAAGGATCAGTTGTAGACTGAAGAACCGAAACCTTTAAGAGAAAAAGCAGTCTTTCATAAGTCTTATAAAAGAGGTTATATATTTTAAAATGCACTAGTCAGCTTATGCCTTTATGACAATCCAGTTCAAAGAATCTGATGCTCATAACAAATAAAACTCAATTTAGGAGCTGTACTTTCCATTAATCTTCTATATAAGGTCTGGGTATCAGCCAAAATATTACCACTATGTCCAGGTATTTGACAAACATTCTTTTGACTGTATCTGGTTTGGCCATATTTTTTCATAAGATATTGTTCATGCTGTACCATTCTTAAATACTTTTATTTTCTATTCACCAGTTCTCTCTGCAACGTAACTGGAGCTAAATCTCTGTTTTTAGCAAGCAAATGTAGCATTCCATAATTCCATAAATTTGGAGGTGATTTTAGTTATCAAGGAAATCCTGTTAGTCCTACTCAGTCCACGAGGAAACTTTTATCAGTGTTTCTGCAATTCCTGACACAGCCGTCTATCTTACACACTTGTACTTGCACAACAGCTCTGTGGGCAGACCCTCTGGCATCAGGAAGCTCACACACATGTCCAATCTTATTTGTCTCCCTACTGTCATTTGCTAAGGAGGCATTATAAAGCATACTCAATTAACTTATTTGAAAGTGATTTATAAGATTTAAGTTTTATAAAATACATTCTGACATGAGAGTAAGTAGTGAAAAACTTGGTAGCCAATACCACCAGTCAGGAATCACTACCTGGCCCAGAATCTCAACAGCTGTCTTCATTTTAACACAAGATAATATTGCCTTTTTTTACCAAATTCTGGTAATTCCATATATCCAGTTCAGTATGGTCTCAACGTTTTGTTCTTGTTCCTAAGTTGATCTTCTGCTCTGTCCATTACCCCAGCTAACAGAGAACATAGTTCCATGTTCCATGTTTCAAATCGTTAATCCCCCACCTCCCTTCTGCTGCTTGAGGCTCAACAAAGCTGGCCTGGCTGCACCTGACTGGAGACAGCGGGAGGAGGAGAAACAGAAAAGAAAGAGGGGAAAGAGAAGAAGGCATGTCAAAGCTGGTACCTGCAGCACAGATGACCTCTGCAGCACCTTCTCCTGCACCAGGGGGTACTTGGCCAGCTGCTCACAAAGCTCCTTGTGCAGCGGCTCTGAGAGCAGGGCTTCGCTGAAAGCGATGTCGTGCTGGCTGAGAAGGCTGAACTTGTTCCTGCGATAGAAAGTGGCCAGGCCTTCGTGCTGCTTCTCCTTAATCCTGAACAGCCCTTCCAGTCCAAAAGCATCTAAGGCCGGGGCCAAGCTGTCCACGAAGACAGATTTATCCACCTCTTGCAAGCAGATGAGGTCGGCGCTGTAGCCCGCCAGCTCCTTCTTGAGCAGGTTCTGGCGGTAGTCGATCTCCAGGGCGTAGGGAGCGCAGTAGGGGTAGAGCACGGTGCGGGAGAACTCCGTCTGCGCGTAGGTGTCGGCCAGGATGTTGTAGGAGACGGCGCGGACGGAGCCGTGGCCGCAGACCTTCTTGGTGTAGAGGTGCCGGGCGTCGAAGGTGCAGGCGCCGGGCCCGGCCTCCACGGGGCCGCTGCTCTCCACCTCGCGGGCCGGCCCGTAGCGCTGCTCCCCGTCCCCGGGCGTGCAGCGCAGCTTCAGCCGCAGCCCCACCAGCGCGTTGGACGGCGTGAACACGCGCTCGGCCGCCGCCGTCTCCACCCAGGCCTCCCCCGCCGCGTCCCCGCCGCCCGCGGGGCGCTGCTCGCGGAACCAGCGGAACAGGCAGTGCTGCGGAGCGGCGAACTCGGCGCTCACCTTGGGGCACACGGGAAAGCCGGCGAGGAGAGAGCGCGGCAGGCGGAGCTCGGTGAGCGCGGGCGGGTTGCGCTCCACGCGGTACCGCGCGTCCCCGATGTGCAGCACGGCGCCGTCCTGCCAGGCGGCCGCGTTCGGCACCTCCTCCGCCACCGCCGCGCCGTCGCGGGAGAACAGCCGCACGGCCGGCACCGCCGCCTCGCCCTCCGCGCCGCCCTCCGCCCGCGCCTTCTTGCTCTTCTTGCCCCCCTTACCGTGGCCCTTGGCAGCGTTGGTGGCGATGCGCGCCAGCGCCCGCCCCAGCGGCTCCGCCTGGTCGCGCTGCATGTGCCGGGCGCTGCCGTCGGGCAGCACAAACCGCAGGCTCAGCTTGGGCTCGGACGGCACGCAGCGCACCACGGCGCGCTCCATGGCGGCGGGCGGGCGGCCGCCACTACCGAGCGGGGGTGCGGCGAGGGAGCCGCGGAGGCTCCGGAGGGCGGAGCGGAGCCGGCGCCACATGGACCCGGCGGCGCTGCGGCTTCCGCGGGGCGCGGCCGGAACCGCCGGGCGGGGCGGGGCTGCGCCGTCACCGCGCGCGACGGGGGGCGGGGCCGCGCGGGAGGCGGGAAGGGGGCGGGCGCGCGCCGTTGCCCGTGAGGCAGCACCTCCTCCCGGTGCCCCGTGCCCCGCCCCGGGCTGTCCGCTCGCTCCGGTGCCCGCGCTGTTCTCCTCGCGCGCCTCGCCGCGCCGTTAACGCCGGCACGGCGTGAGTCAGGCCGACTGGAGAACCGGCGGGTTCTGTTCCCTCAGCAACGAAACCCCCTCTCCTCAGCGCAGCTTCCTGGCCAACAGGTGTCCGAGGCGCGGGCGGGTCTCCCTCATAACGCCCCGATGCTAACTGCCTGTCGATAAATCCTTTAACCTCAAGGGTCTGGGTCTGTGTTCTGTTTGTGAGAAAACATTTCATGTCTGGGCCGAGACCTCACGCTGAATAGTCCCGGGCTGTGAGAGGCACGCTAGGGAAGTGCCCAGGACTTTAGAAAACACACATAAAATTCCGTCCCGCTGCTCCCGCAACCTCTGTGCGTGGGGCTCTGCCCACACAGACACAAAATTAGGGTTTTAAAGCCTCTTTGTGAAGTGTGGGCAGGTAGGTAGAAATCTCTGGAGTTCCTTAAAATTTCCATTTTTAGTTGTACAAAAAGCAGAAGCTTAGCAACAGCCACCTGATGCTTGAGGGTATTATAATTTCTCAAGCATTCTTGTTGTGATCTGCTTGGTGCAGGCAGAGGCTGGAGCAGAGGGACTTTTTGACTCGCTCGGGTTGGTCCAGCCCTGTGGCAGACCGGGACGGTGAAGGTAAGGTTTTTCCAAGTCTCTGCTTCTCTTTTTTGTTTTGTTTTGTTGGTTTTTTTTTTGTGTGTGTGATTTTTTGTTTGTTTGTTTTTTTGTTTGTTTTGTTTTTTAATCACGAGAGGCACTGATCTCGGCCAGGGAAAGCCCCGAGTCCCCCGCACGCCCGGGTCCCGCCGCCCGCCCTCGGCTCCGGGACAACCGCGCTGTTGTCCCGAGGGCGCCGGGAGAGGTGAGAGCGGCGGGGCTGAGGGAGCGGCGGGAAGAGGCGGGAGAACGTCGCGGCTGTCCGTAGCTGAGATTTGTGTCCTTTGGTGCATCCACCACCGACCGGTTTAGTGCGTTTTTAGGACATACCACTGATGTAGGAGGTAGCTTTGGCTTTCTGCTCCCCTGTGGGAACATGTTGAAATGCAGTTGTGAGTTTGTGCATCGTGTTTCCAGGGGAACCCTACCGTCTGTCTTTGGAATAGCCATACTCAGCCGCTTAAGCCGCCAAAGAAGGGTAGTCTTTTAGTTGAACCTTAGCCCAGTCGCACAACACAAATTTGTTGGGGTTTATTTATTTCTCTTTTTTTTTTTCTATTTTTTTTATGACAGGCTCTGTGTGTACACACTTTCCCTTGAACTTTGCAATTTTCTCATATGAACTATTGTTCTCTTTTTTGAAAGATGAACTGTCATACCTAAACTGTGGAGATCCCTGAGGTGACCTCATTTTATGTCTTATGTACATTCAACGTTATATATGTCTGTGTTAAACTCCTTTCTGGACAGGAGTGTATTCTAGAATCTTGGTTTGGTTATGGTTTTAGATGGAGCACTCAGATGAAGCAACTTCCAATAAACGCACTTTGAGAACTTTGTTTCGTCCTGCTACTTTACCTCCACCAGTCATATCTGAAACGTCACCATCACAGAAAAAACTATTGGCATACAACAAAGGCAAGGAGCAGCAAGAAGTGCTTAATCAGTTACTGTGAGTTTCATGTAATTCAAGACATGTTGAAATTCAAGTGAAAGAGACGTTGCACATTTGACATTTGACAAATAATAATGGTGTTTGTTTAATATAATTATAGTGAGATTTAGTGATCAAGGAGTTGGTAATGATGAAAAAATAAGTTGGATTGATTAAAGTGTTAGTACTATTTTTGGTATATTATTTGTAGTTTTTCTGTGCTTCTGATTCTGTGTTTTAATTTAGAATTGATCGAGCTCTTGAAGTCTATTACACAACCATGGATGAAACAGATAAGAGAGGTGCTGCACCTCCTATCACAGAACTGCCTTCCACTGTGAGAAAGTATTTCTTTATTATTTTAAGTCTCACCTATTTAGTTCTTAGTTATTGGGGCATTTATTTTACTTCTTAGAATTTACTTAAAGATACTTGTTTCATTCCTCAGTAATTCATAAATGTATTTATATACTCAGGTAATCCAATTGAAATATATACCTGTAAATCTACAGAATAAAGTCTTTGTTAGAAATAATATTTGTAAAGTTTTATATTTCTGGGGGTTTTTTTTGTATGTTCTTCATAACAATTTTCTGTTTCTTTTTATACAGATGGTTGATAAAGAAAGCAAAAAAAGAGTGAGTTAAATTCTTTTATTTGCTTTTTTTGGAGTAGAAGAGTGAATGGTCCTTATTCAGAGAAGTTGAGTATGTCATGTGGAATTATTCTTACTAAACAAGAAAAAGTAGTCTTGGTGAGGAAAAATGGAATAGGAACAAAATAGGAAACTTGTCTTGTGGTCCTGTAGTGGGAAATTATTTTTCTGTTATAGAAAGTACATCTATCAATAATTAATGTAACCTTAGTTAAATATCATTACTTAGGAGAAAAACCTAACAGGCTTCAGGATTTTTTCAGCTGAGGTCATAGATTGTACCTTAGCCTATACAAAAAGTAGTCTTTGACATCGTTCCCTTAATTTGAAGAACATGCACTAATCCTGAAATTTGTGTATAGCTTTTAAAGGAAGACTTCATCTCTGAAAGCCAGTTGAAACTAAAATTAGTATTGAAATATTTATATTAAGTAGCCTAAGGTA